>LSSK01001727.1:0-49355 GCA_001969505.1 Zancudomyces culisetae
GAAAAAAGAAAATAATAGAATAATATCAAACGAAAAATGCGACTCTGCTCAAGCAAATTTGCTACCCGGAGAGCTGCTAGTAGGACAACCCGATCTAGTAAGCAACATCAGACCGATACGATATTATACACCCATCGACGAAACAAATGCTGTAAGTTGACTATTCCAACATTTCTACACTGATTTACTACTTATTTTTTTCTTTGGAAAGAAATGATAAAATATATATATACATATAAAAAGAGCATTTGATTAACTCAAGATGCATGATGCAGACTCACCCAATAATTCATATCCTAACCTTGATTTTACTTAGGAAAGATGTTATAGGCGATTAAGAGAGGATGCCTACACCTACAATCATAGCTTTTGGAAAGATAACAATACCCTTTTTTTAACTGGACTGAATAAACTAGAAACCCAAGGTTAGATATTGCTTTACTAACTCCGTTATGAATAGTTACTCCAAGTATTAAATACCAACTTCAAGGTAATTAACCCTTTAAAATATTTCAATTATGTAGCAAGCAAGGAAGGGCGACAGGTAACAGAGGAGGAATTATCAGCTTACTACAAAGATTTTCTGGATGGCTCATATATAAGGCATGCGCGATACAACTACGGATGGTGGAAGAGGAATTTTGCTATGCTTATTCCTGGTTGGCTAGCGCAGATTCACTCGCTGCAGCTATGGAAAAAGCGAACCAATGAGCACTTATCAAAGCTTGTAGTTCCAGACTATTTTGATTCCAATACTGAAACAGAAAAACGCACATTAGAAGAAAAAACCCATTCTAGCGACGCCCTACCAAAGAAAACAAAAGATCGCATCGAAGAGGTCGGAACTATTGATAGAAGAAAAGAGAAAATAGATTCGTATTACTAAATTTTTGTGGTGTCTGACTTGCAAATTTTTTTTTCAAACATGGGTTGAATAACTAAACATTACACAGAAAAATATAGAGTTACCACATAGTATTGGTTTGGTCGTTTCGGCTCTTGTATTTAACGCCCCAGCTAGCGGAGTTGTGGAAAATAAACACCTTCATTGAGACCGTTCTCTTATCCAAGGTTTTGGAGTTAACAAGTGTTGTACTACACTTTCTGGTATTAGTAACTGGAAATATCAATTAAATGATGTATTAGAGTATTCAAGCTTTGATTTGGTTTTACAAGTGGCATTGTTGTTTTTGAAAACTATTATTGAAAAATATGAAGAATGGAAACCCTAGTGTATTGGCTCAAGTTGCAAGCTGTTTTGTTTTGGTTATATCAAGTTTGGTATGAATGAGAGTACCCATATATTAGTAGTAGAGTTCAAGCGAGATAAAAATCAAAGCCAACAGCGAACCATATTAATTGGTGAGAGGAACAGGTGTTGTTATCGAAAATATGGTTGTATGCAAAAGTTTGTGCAATCAACTATAAGTGGAGTTGTTATTGCACCATTTTGTGAAAGAATTCATGGTGTGAGAGTACAGCGGTATTTGAGTTTATGGGACTGATGGTTTGTGTATTTCAAAAGTGAATAGTTGTGCTGAATAAACGTGAGGGTTTGATGTTTATTTACTTTGGCTTGACTGTATTGGAATAACACATTCTCGGGTTCTGACCCTCAACTCTTTAAACACAATCAGTATAACCATTATGGATATGATAGTAGTCACGCTAAGTAGGTGAATATTCATAATATTTAGTCGAGCTGGGTGTATGAATGTCAATTGGGTTTGTTTCGTAATTCATAGAAATAGTGCTGTTTTTATGGCTGTACTTTGTTAAATCTGCAGATTTGCTCGGTTATTCACATGGATTGATTGAAGTAACATATTGTGCCAAACAACCTACTCACCAACGGGAGGAAATGCAAAGAGTGGTGTTTCCTGCCTATTTTTATATGCGCTACTGAGTATTCCGTTTTAGGCGATTTTAATAGTTTCAACCAACATACCGATACAATGTTAACATCCGCTTCAAGTACTCATTGATTGATGGTAATAAATTGGTGAATGCTGAGTGAAAAAAACTATTTAAAAGTTTAATGTATTGTTTTCAGGGTTTTATAGCAAAGTAAGGCGGATAGATTATTTTATCAAAGCTGTTACAAAAAATAGAATGTAGTGTGACGTATTTGTTGGTAGAGAAGCCCTATTTTCCAAGAGCAGACGGGAAAAAATAATATAAATACCTTGAAAAAAAGCAGCACATAAACATAAAGAATTATTCAAGTGTAGTAGGAATAAAGAAAATCGTTAGGAACCACACTCTCCCTGCACGACCATGTGGGGAGGGGGTGAGAGAGGTTTAAAATCGATAGCTATGGATGTGGTGATAATAGAATAACAGGGCATGGTGGTGTTTGAGATATTTGCTTGATCAAAGTAGAGATAGTTATACCGGCATTTACTATCGAGAACCAGATAGCAACACTGTTAATACGACCAAAAGTGTAGCAAAGTTACCCTTGGGTTGAACAGTGAAAAAGAGTATGAATATACATATCCACCAAAAAAAACGAGAGATCAGCTTCTCTAAACGATAAAGTAAAATGTAGAAATGGAACACCAAATAACCTCAACAAACCTGATCGAAATACTATGTATCGATATGCTAGGATAATCGTTAGAAGTATGTGGTAAAACAAAGCAAACGAATCTGTTGTGAATTGTTATCTCAAGAATTTGTTGGATATATTTTCGTTCAGCAGAAATGGTGGGTTGAAAGTATCACATTTATTGCTGAGTGTACGCAGTATACAAACACCAATAATATAATCAGAGATGGATGTAGCAATGCATAATCAGTATAGATACAAGTGTAATCTAGTTGTGGAGAGTAAAGTAGATGCTAAACTCGGCTACAAAAATGTCAAAGAACAACTAGTAGGCGAAATGATTGCTTTATATCGAGTTGTTTAATGGAGGTGTGGGAGTTTGGTATTAATGAGTGTCGAGAGATGACAGCATATGGGATGATGTTTAATGGATTGAGACCATATATTTACAGGCAAGTTTTAACAAGGAAACAGTACGGCAAATAATTGATGTTCAAAGAATACGCTTTAAAAAAAAAAGGAAACCAGTGCACAACTTGTAAGGCAAAGTAGCGAGTTTTTTCGATATTCAATGACAAGCCGAAAATTGTTGAAGATCCTGAAGCAAGAAATTATACATATTTCATTGTAGAGTTGTTAAGGAGGGTTATACCATATGATCCAAGGATGCATTTAGCATGTATTGCAACATTAGTTATTCAGAGAATGTTGGTAATGATGAGAAGTTGGACTAGTACAGAAACGTCAGACTGGTGCTCAGGTGGCTGTTATAGTTTTCAAACATCCTTTAATTATAAACATTTCACCAAATAAATACTAAATAAACACCACATAAAACTACAAAAACAAGAATCCTACGTAATACATATCTGATCACCCCTTTTCTGTCATTGTACAAACTCTATTTTCATTGTATACTGGTTTAAGAATGTCGTCTTCCCCCTAAATGGACTCAAGATAATCACACTACCTCAAACCATTCACTACAGTACAGAAATAAATGTCTAACGACACTTCCTATGCTACGCATGTTATACATTTTACAATATGGTCGGTCAATGTGCGTCAAGTTTTAAGAACAGTAGATCATTTTGTATTAGGGTTTATTTTCCATTGTCGTTTTAGTACAATAAATATCAAAATATATGCTCTAAAATTAAGTTAAAATAATGCTATTCGAGTCTAAAATCAATTGAGTATCAACACAGTGCTGTTAAAAAATTTAATATAATTTAAGAATAAAATGGATATCACCAAGAGAGGGATAATAGCCAATTTTTTTGATGATTTTCGACATTTAGGCATCAGGGACGCTGCTTTAGTTTCTATTTGCAAGAAGTCTATTTCTAATTATTGATAACTCCACATCCTTTCGGTACTTATTATTATCAGAAACTTTGAGGGGTGGGTAAGCAGGGATTTGATGAAAATAATTCACTGGCGCGTAGTTGGCATGATCAGTATACATTGGGTGATTGTTAAATCCATTACCTGGTGCGTGTTCATATCTCATTGGTACAGGGTGTTGAGAAAAATGATGCTCGGGATATGGATCGCGTAGTTGAAGAGCATTTCCAGGCATTAGTGAAACATTTTTCTGATATAAATTACATCTATCCAAAGGAGCATCTTCTGTGTTTGCATTTACTCCAGAATGGATATGACCTAGCTCGCCTATCCCGGCACCATGGTCTCCGCCGTTTAGCTGTTCAAAAATAGGTAGACCTTGCGCCTGTATGCCACCACTTCCTATCCCACTGATAGCATTAGTAACCGAGTTTTCTGAATCAGATTCTCGTTTAGTATCATTGCCATTAATCGAAAAATCGCTGGTGAGCAGTTGTAGGCCGTTGGTGTTATTTGAAGATTCAAGCTCGGATCTCATGTTATTTTTATTTAGGTTCATGCTATGAACTAGGTCGTTCTGAATGCTGTCGAAGCTGCGTTTTACCACCCTCGAAGATTCGATGTTTTCACCACCCTGTTCCAATCTTCCAGAAAGAGGTTCATTATTAGATACTCCTGGCTCAAAAATGTTGAATTTTAGGGAGTCTGAAGAACCAGAAAATGGTAATCTCGTGGTATAATTTTCAGCGAGACCGCTAGAGGCTCTTTTTCCCACAACGGGGGGATCAAATTCATTATATGCAGAGACAAAATCACCAGCATTTGCATTGTTTAATGCTGAATTTGAAAATTTTACGGGAGCAGAAAGAGTGTACGAATGAGCAGCGGCAAACCTGTGGTGAGGCATATAATCAAATGATGACTCTACAAAGTTTGGCAGTTGCATCTGTTTTCGCATTCTAGGTGTAGTTTTCTGATTAGCAGAACCGTTATAGAACCTGAACCCACTTCCAGACGGGTATGATCCTGTGTTTCTTTGCAAAGGTTGACCAAATGACATGGGGTTCAACTCGCCTAAACTGTCGGGAACCAATCCATTGTTGTTTACAAGCAAACTATAGTTTCCATCCCTTTCATTTGGAATCAACGTAGCCCTACTGAAATTATTGTGTAAATAACCCATTTCATTTCTAGGGTTATCAAGCGAGTGTGTTTCACTGAGTTCAGGAAAGAATACCCTGGAATCTGGATCAAATGAAAAATCGTGAGCGCTTTCAAAATTGCTGACAGAAGGATGGCTGTAATATGTAGCACTTCTGTATCCTAATGATCGTTGCTTCTTAGCTGCATTTGGTGTTAATTCTGAATCGAAGAACCGTGAACCATTTGTTGTAAAATCGTTTCCCATTTTAAAGTATTCCAACCCCAAAGACGCAGAAGCGTCTGATAAACCGATTGACAAAACCTTTGAATTGTCTTCACCTTCAACGTTTCTCTTGCTCTTCGAGGCTGGAGGACGGCCACGGGCTCGTTCAGAGTTATACTCGCATGTAAATTTATCTTTTAGACATTTTCCGCATGACGGTTTCCCACCATCACATTTTGTTTTGCGTCTTCTACACGAGTCGCATGCGATATGACCGGGTTTCTTGGGAGACTGGCTTTTAGACGCGCTATCCTTCCTGACCAGTGGAGCAGATGATGTATTTGTAGAGGTATCCATACTTTCAAGTTAGAGTATTATTTGCTTTTTCTTTTACACTGTTGTAATTTTCTATTTATATCTTTTCTTTTTTCTGGAATTATGAACATTCAGAAATTTTTAGTGTTGATAAGGGGGGAGGGGAGGGAGGGGGTTGTATGCTATGGAAAGTAATTATTTCTTGTGAAAATTTTGAATATCTAGGCTTCCTTCGGTTATTTATACTTTGGTATAGCTTTCACGGCTATTGTAGATATAGATATGATCTGGAAATTTAATATTTTTATCGTAAGAAGAAATCTTTCTTATTTTATAGTTTTGAGTCTCTTAATTAAATAGGAGGTGTTTGTAAATTGAAATGTTCAGAGATGAGCTTGTAGAAACTATTATTTTTAGAAAAGTTATAAAAAGGCACTACAATGTTATCCTTTTGCGTTTTAAACTTAAAAACCAGCAACGACATTTTTTGGTGTTTTATAAGACAAAGTGTGTACATCTCGCATTTTGCTGTTTACTGTGTTTAGCTATTTTATTCCAGCAAGCATTTTTCTCTTTGGGGATGAGATAATGTTAAGTGATATTATGTAATTAAAAAAAAATTTCACTTATAAACATCACCCATTAATATTATGAATCAAAAATTGTTTTATAAGCAGAGCTTTTGATAAAAAAAAAGTAGACGAGTAAAATACAAGAAATCTAAGAGAACTAAAAATCTAATTATAGACCACACTAAAAATAGGGATTTGTGCCCAGTTTAATGAAAATTCAGGTTAGTTTTTTGTATTGCAAATTAGAAATCATCGTAGAAATATATTGTTTTAGATGTATTTAAAGTTAATTATGTAATAAATCCCGGTCATTCATAACTCAGTCTAGGGACAGAAAAATAACAGCAATAAAAAAACAAATGGAGTTTCTGGGGGAGGGAAATGCCAAATGTAAGATGTTTGAACTTTTAATGGTACTTATATCATCCCACTCAAATTTTATATCATAATATCACATGTAGGATCTGGAGTGCAAAACCTGAATGGCACGAGATAAAATGAAGTAGGATGGCCTTTTTTGCAGTAATAGTCAACTAGCGTTAACGGCACTATTTGGGACTAACCATTTAGGTGGGAGAGTAGGAAGAGGTGAAGATTGCTTGTGTGTTCAAGTTAATAATGTGTTTGTTTATTCGTTAAGTAGCAATAACTACATGAAATCTTTTTAACCACTAGTGTCGTGAATTTCAGTAAACATTAAAATAAATGATATATGCACTTGCGTCTTTTTACTGGATCGTTAGAAATTAAGGTCAAAGAAAAACTGTTACATAATTCTAATTCAAAAAGAAAGGATCAATACAGTGTTCATTGAAAATAGACATGGTTAAATGACTTGATGGATAAAAAAAAGTGATGTTTTTTTCTCCAAACCAAAACGTAGCTGATAAATTTAGCTGTGAAAAGAAATAAATTGTAACTGGATAGTGGTGGCCAAACGATAATATTTTTGGCGCTAAAATTAACTGAAAGGCGTCTTCCAAAACCTGAATCCCAATTTATGTTGATAACTTTCATCCCTCCAATTCATCAATATTTTCTATATAAATTTGTCTAAATAAGGGAATGGTGTAAATTGGTAGTATATTGCTAAATTTTATGTGAAAGTTGCATTACATAACTTACCACATGTAGTGATGTTTTATCGAATCATGAAAATAAAAAATGATGATGATCGCAAATTGTCGTATATTTTTTTAAGTTACGCTAAAACGCTGGTATAAAAATAGAACATGACTGCCGTTTTCAACATATTATACAGTTTTGAAACACCACAAACGCTTTTGACCCAACTTGTTATTGGCATACTGGAGTGTCGTTGAAGGGTGGTTTCAAACTAATCGCAGCAAATCCGATCTTCATCAAAATTTAATGAGGAAATACAAAGGAATAAAAGACAAGTAGCCACAGATTATGGTGGATCTGAGCGAACTACATACTGAAGTACATTTGCTTATACGACATGACAAAACCAATATTGATCAGTCACAAAATGTGATAGAATGTCTCGATGCGAGGGGGAGGGAGAGAGAGAAAGAGAAAGAGAGACTGGCTTTTTCTTTCTTTTTCAAGCTTTGGACTGTAAAATCGCAGTACTAGGAACAAAACCGTGGAAATTAAATCTAACTTTTAGTTAAAACCAATTCCACTCTGCTTAATTCTAGTATTTCACGTGTATCATTTGCTAAATAGACAAGAAACGATCATTCTTGCAATATGATGTATATTTATCGCTTGTATCCTTTGTTGACCAAAACCCGAAAAAAAGGGCTTGAGAAAAGCCGTACCAAGAATTGCACTTAGTAATACAAATAAGCTTTTGTTTGCAAAGGTAACTCGTGTTTCGACTGAAAAAAAAACCCCGCTACTGCTTGTTTTTTTCTTTTTTTGGGATATAATTCATAAGATACCCAAAATCAATGAAGGTTAAAGGTATTGCCGATGTAACCGCAATTTATGTAATATTAGCATGTATTATCAACATTAGGGTAAATAAGCAACATACTGACCTCGGTGGTTTGGAGATTATGGGATATTTTCTAATATTTTCTCTCCCAGCTCCTCCGTAATGCCAAATTGGGGATTAAACAAGTTCGCATTGCGATAATTAATTAGTTTATGAATTAAACCAAATAGATAATATCTCAAAACAAAAGTATTTTTAGAAGCATCGTTCAATCAAACCAAAAAAAATAAAAAATATGGCTGGAGAAAAAATACAGAAGTTAATATATTGTTTTATAGGTGTTAATAATTATTTTTTATCCACGTTTGACCCTGTTTGTGGATTAAATACTATTAGACTGGGATGAGGCAAGTGCATTTATGGAAATGCATTCGATACATCTATTTGTTTGTTGAAGAAAAAAAATACCTTCAGATAGAACAGTTTTCACCCCCAAAAGGTTCAAATCCACAACATATAGAAGGAAAAATATTTTCTTATGGGTTTTAGAAAAAAGGTGGCATGTATGAAATATTCTAAAAAAAAGCTAAATCATAATATGCGTCAAATTAGAACTCCTTGATAACTATTGTTTCTTTTTGTTTGAAACTACTATATGAAAGAAACAACATCAATGCTAGTGTATGGAATATATGGTATATCAATGCTTTCACCAGAAATTGTCGCCATATCATCGTCGTATTCTATTGCAGCTAAACACAAACATCTACCATTCAAAGCACAGCCATCAGCCCAGATACTGTCCCTCCCCCCCTTCAAGAAAAGTAGCCAATAAAACAAGTGGTTAGGGTAACAAATGGCTAGTGAAAAATCTACGCAATGTCTCAACTTCTAAACACAGGTGTTTCTTGGTAGGAGCAAATATATTTTTTTCCAAATGCCGTCTGAGACATCAGAGAGGTCGAGAAAAAAACACACAATATACCTCAATTCTTGTAAGTTCAAAAACGTACACAACTATTATCTGTGTTTGTAACCTCGAGTTTCCAGATTGAACAATTTTAAATCCATTTCACAAACTCGCATTTCTTTTACACCAAATACTCATTATTTGCTAATTGATTTGTTTTTTCCTACTAGTAAAGTAAAAGCCCGAGAGTTCAATTAATACTAAATAATATAAAAACGCCGAATGGTAATAATTGAATTTCACGTTTTCTCTAAATAAAGAACAAAAATAAAAAACAACAATTGCAACTAGTTTCTGAACTGAGTTGGCCACTCTAGCGTACACAGTGTTTCTGTAAAATTCAAGATCAATGACCCCGCTCAGCCCACCTTTCAGAGAAAATACCTCACCCTAATCATTTTTTTAAAGTCCGCAACCAAACAAATAATAACAAAATATGTCTAGGGAACATATAACACTTTCATTTTTATAATGGTGCAACTTCAATAATGCCATTAGAAAAACAGAAATAAAAAAAATGGGTATGGGTATGGGTATGTACAATATGCCTATTTTAAAAAGGCGTTAACACACAAAGCTAAAAACCGAGTGTATCATTCCATTGTGTGTAAATCCAAAACGGGCGACTCGGCATTAAGTACAAAAAACATCCCGGAATATTTTCTGAATGTATGATCCAAGTCGATTTTCAGGTTTACAAAAACCTTACCAGTCAAAAATGCGTCATATCCCGCCTCATGTGTAGTTCGTCTCGTTCCATTGTCGTAAGGGGAATAAGTTCTAACACCTTGGTTATTGTGTGTGTTTCGTTCCATTTCAGCTTCGACTTGCTCAAGAACACTTGACTGATACTTTTTCTATAAACAAAAGAAATAGAGGAAAGGCTAGAAATTAGTTCACCTTTACTAACGATTTAGCCAGGTAAAAAAATAAAAAAACGTTATTGAACATTACAACTAAAAGGTGAAATCGGTAAGAAACCACATATAGTAATGGATAGTACCTTTAGCTCTTCTTCTGTTTCTATTATACATTTAGTATCGATAATCCTATTTAATTGATTAGTGTTTTATTAATTACTTTCATGTATAAATGATAAAGCTTAAAGATAAGTTGAGTGCAGAGGTAATCATGCGAAGTCTTGTCTAATATACCGAGAATAATATCACACAATGCTAGCTGAATAGGCTGTCTGACTTACATTGGAAACGTTTTCCGCAAAGAATCGGAAAACTCAGCTATATCCCGAGGCAGATCATTATAAAAGTGAGAATGAATAAATAATAGATCAAGTAGGCAGTTATGACCAACAAGCGGCTTTTTGCTACTGCTAATCATATCCATTACAAGACCAAAGCCCCTGGCCTTTCTATATCGTTCCTAAAATGGTGTGTATACAAAGATATAGGCTGCTGTTTTATGTTATATAATTGGAGTTGACTGGCTTACATGAACATCATCTACCAACGAGTCTCTATGCGCTTTTACATAGTCCTCTGTGTCTTTGAATATGTCCACCATTCCCTTTCTGCCTTTAGCATATAGCTGCGTATAATTTCTAATCTCTTGATGAACCAATCTCTGCTGGTAAGAACCTTTTGTATCTATCCGGATGCTATCTTTGCCCTCGCTAGAAAGTAAACTCCTTATTTTCTCTTGAAAACCATTCAAAAACTCAAGATCCCTTTCGCTGGTGCTAATAAGTGACTTTCCCTCTAGCAAATCAAGTTTTTCCGTTTTAAACCTTGTGATTTCATCTAGAGTGGCATATGAAATTCCGTCATATACCCATTTATTAAAGTCAAACGAATTTTTAGCCAGAAATTCAAGCGAACGATTCAAAGAGCCAAAAATCAAATCCCTCTTCGAGTTCCCAACCCTTGAAAATGGAAAAATGTAGAAATTGAAAGGCTTCGCTTCATAATATCCGTGGCTTTTATTTTTTTCACCGCAGGTATAAGTTGGTCCTTGACCCTGACCCTGACCCTGTCTTTTCCTTTTTCTACCACAGATTTCTGATTTTCCGGAGCTACAAGATTGAGAATCGCTCTCGTCATTTCGTTGTTCAGCTCTACGCTTCTTAAAGTTATCCGTGCGGTTTGATAAACGGGATGTGGTATCGAAAATTTCCATATCCTTTTCAAAGGTACGCAACTCGAGGTTGTCGTTCCGGAACTGTACTTCACATTCGTCTACTGATTCGTTACTATCTTCGGCTTGTTCATGTTCATTCTCTTCAGAATCACTAGTTGACTCTTTGCTCTCCCTCCAGGTAAAAGTACATATTCCGAATTGTACTATCTGGAACATTTCTGCTACTTTTTTATATTTTTCGTATATGCCTTCCTTCGATATCTTATCAAAGCTCATCTTTTCATCTGTATCCCAAATTCCTACGTCATAGTGTCAAACTGAAATGTTTTTTTATTCACTTTTAAATTACCCGAAATACAGATATTATACTATAAAACATAAAAAAATGAAAAAAATGTTGGCAGTAAGCGAGTGCTGAAAGCATATATTAAAATAAATAAAGTGAACAATAAAGAACCTGTCATTTCGGAATCGAATGAAATAAAGTCACATTCGTCGATACATCTTTGTATCAGGGGAAGAGTTGATTCAAAATTGCTCCGCGTTACCTCCATGTATCAATGTTATGTAGCGAGTTCAATTTAGTTAAATAAAATTTAAACACACCGAAAGATGATTTTGTTGAAAATGTTGGACTAACTTTGTTGTTATTCTAGGTTTACATTATTTTAAAAGTCAACAGAGATCGCTTACTTGGTGTGGTTGATGATAAAATTACATTGGTCAAAATCAAATTCGACACACGTGTATTTTAGAATATAATTAGCGGAGACTATTTGGCAAAAACCCAAGTTTAAACATTTTTTCATAATTGCATCGGATTGAGTATCAAAAAATGCTCTTGCACATAAACACCATTTTTAACAGGGTGCTTGAACATCAAACTAAACGAGATGCTCAACTATTTATGTACTAAGGTCGACTCGCTATACTCATCAAACGCAAATATGACTGTTAAAGTATACACCAAGATTCTTTTCAGTTATAGACAAGAAAACGAAAAAAAATAACTGAAAAAAGGTTGGTTTTATTAGATGATCTCAAAATCACCGAAAAAAATGAATAAAAGATTTCAGGCAGTCCAAGTTAGTATTGTAAAAAAAATTTTTTTTTTGAATATTAGTTTTTTCGATTCAAAAGGAAAAGCGAAATAAATTTCGATATACTGAAAAAATTTTTTAGGGCAGGTTTATATAGCATCAAAAATAACATAAAAATAGAGTAAAAAAAAAAAGAAGCAAAATCGAAAATGGAGGTACATCGATGTAATATAGTAGATTATGTGCCTAAAACGATCAATTCGATAGAATTTACACCAAAGACATGGAAAATAAGACCATATTTGGCTGTGGGCAGAAGCAACGGTGATATAGAAATATGGACATATGAGAATGGCTACAGCTTGGAGAAGACAATACCAGGATACCGAGCTGGTACACTAGAAACCTTGGTGTGGGCGCATCAGGTTGAACTGAGCGAGGAAGATAAAGAGCTTTATAGCAGCGAAGAAGAGCAAAAACAAGCAACAAGAGAGCTGCTCGAAACACCACCTCGGTTGTTCACTGCGGGGACAAAGGGGGAGATCGTAGAGTGGGATTTGCGAAGGCTGAGAGCAAAAAAGAAGATGGATAGTTATGGAGGGGCTGTGTGGAGCATGGCAGTAAATAACAAGCAGACAGAGTTGGCCGTTGGAACCGATGAGGGTAGCATCAGGATATTTGACATAACAGAGGGAGGAATACGGTATAAAAAGGGGCTAGAAGGAGCAACAGGGACCAAAATACTTAGTATTTGTTGGACAGAGGATGACCAGCATATAGTTGCGGGATCCGATGATGGAAATATAAGAAAGTGGAAGGTTGCAGAGGGAAGAATAGTTTCAAAACTTACAACCAAGACCAAAAGAAGTGAGAAATCAATGATATGGAGCGTGGTGGTGATAAAGGGTACCAGATATATAGCAAGTGGTGATAGCACTGGTAGCGTCATCTTTTGGGATATAGAAATGGAAATAATGGTTCAGAAAATACAGAGTCATTTGGCAGATATATTGTGTATGGGGTATGACGAATCTAGTGAGGCATTATATGTTAGTGGAGTGGATCATAAATTGTCACAATTTAAAAAGGTAAAAGGAATCGATCAATGGGTCGAGAAGTTTAGCAAGAGAACACATACACATGATGTTAGAGCTATAGGGATTGAAAATGGGAATGGAGGACGTGTGGTTACGGGAGGTGTGGACGGCAGAATGATGGTAAACTGTGAAGAAGATAATGGAAAATTCAATTCCACAAGAATGCCAGTTTTTCCACCACAGAATGAGTTTATTAGTGTTTCCAAGAGACCAGATTCAAAGGGCAGAGTGATTATGACAATGAAGAACCACGAAGAGCTTAAAATATGGAAAGTCAAGGTCACGAATGACGTGGGTGAACAACAGGCACAGCAGTTATTAGCGAATCATCGCCAACAGAATTCAGCATGCACAGAAAAAGTGATAGTCAAAATAGATGGAAAAAGCAATCTGGTTGCCACCGGAGTTTCACCAAGCGGCAAATACATAGTAGTCTCAGATACAGAAAAGGTTCGGTTGTTTGAAGTGTTGGAGAATAATGAGAATGATGAATTGGCAATAGTCAAACGGGTTGACAATTTACTGGTGGGGAGGAGAGAAGATAAGGAATATGTCACCAAAATACATTTTGCAGGCACCGATGATAATGAGAATAGCGGAGAAGAGATGATTGTATTGGCTACATCAGAGTTGAATATTTATGTAATACAAAACCTAGCATCAATCTCTGTAAATAACACTGAGGGCATTAATGACAAGACAGATAATACAACTGGTGAAGCAGCAAGCAGTGGTAACAATGAGCTGGTTTATAAAAAAATAGAAAGCCATCATGATGAAATCCGAAAGGAATTCACAGTGATAGGCCAACAGCGTGTTGGTGGTGCCGGAAGTATTATCGGAAAGCTGCGCAACATAACAGGGCTTTCAACATTTGGCGAGTCAAGATATTTGGTTTCAATCGATTCAGGCAACAGAATAGCTATTACAGACTTGAAGACAAACGCATTGGTGTTCTACAGCAGCCACACCAATGTTGTTGACGAGGGTCGTGGTGGAGACGATGGTGAAAACAATACTGGCGTTATATACCCAATCAATGTAAATACAATTGTCAACAACAACTTGGTCTCTCTGATCTTGGGATACAACAATAATACAATAAGCGTTCTGGCTTTGGCAATGGCATCGGCAAATAAAAGCAAAAAATCACACGAAGACGCGGCCAAACTCAAGCTAAAACAGAATTTCGGGTCTATTCTTGAAATTAAAGAGAAGTATCCAATCAACAAGATTCTTACATCCAATGGCTCTGTCTATGTGTATGGTGTCAACTATATCTACAAAGTCGACATTACCAGCCTTTTAGCTGATGCTACTACCGCTGGAAAGAGTGCTGTTAATAATGGATTGGAGAACGTAACAGTCAAAAACATTGATGAAAATAACAAGCATGTAAATAAAATTATCAACCAGAGTATCGAGCACTATAACCTGTTTTTGACAAATAACAGCAACAAGGTGAATTTATTGAAAAGAAAGATATCTACACTCTTGAAAAAGACAAACGATAAAGACAATGATTTGGAGTATCTGACCTCACAGACACTGAAAAAGATCAGAATCCTTGGCTGCGACATCGACCAGAGCATCGCCATCCCCGCAAAAACTAGCAGTAACGATGTCTCTGAGAGCAGTCAAGCCTCGAATCTCACATACAAAGCTGAAATCGGCAAAGGCAACGTGATTTTCGTTACCAAAAAGTACAACTCGATAATGTTTGTTGATTTTATCCAAAACTCATCTGCCAGCAGTAGCAGTAACGACAAGCCAGTACTGTTCATGGTACAGAGGTATTGGTTCGATACGCTGTCAGCTCTGCCAAAATCGTTTGAAGGACACAAGAAATTCAACCGCTAGACATTGGTATAATATGATCTCATCACGTTGATGTTTGGAAAATCTATGGGTAAGTCGCCACTTTGCTTGATTTTCTGGACGACTTTGATGATTTTGCCCAATTTATCGATTTTATTGTTGGTTAGTTTTAGTTGTTTTGTTAATACCGCTTCCTTGAATTTTTTAAACAATAATAATTTGTCATACATGTTTTTCTGTTTACTCTTCAAACTACTCTCCACTCCTAGTGATATCGCTTTGACACTTGTTTCGCCTTTTGCCCCTTCCTCTTTCTCTTTCTCTTCCTCTTTCTTTCCCTCCTCCTCTCCCTCTCCCCCCGCCCCAACCTCTAGGATTGATGATGAAAGAACAGGACTAAAGTTGGTGTTGTCCAATATATACTTTTGGATGCTATTGTTGGACCCAAACACCTCATAAATCAGCAATCCCAGTTTTGGACCAATTCCGCTCACGCCCATTGTGTAGTCCGATCCCAAAAAATATGCCAAAAATACCAGTCCCTCCCTATCAATTGTCATTTTCCCATCACCACATTTCCATTTTTTATTTCCCTTGCCATCCACAATGGCGTTGTACACTCTGGCATCTTTTTGTTTACTAAAGAAATGTCGATATACTTTTGTACCGCCAAACAACAGCACATCACTGTCATCAGTAATAATTCCATCCACTTTGCTTTCGGCTTCCAGTTTTGCACACAGAGCTTCCGCCTCCGTAGCCGCTGTTATATATGTAACATTCATCTGGTACAATAACTTTCTAACCTCCTCCATTATTTCAGAAGTTATTACGCTGCTATCCCTTTTCGCCTTTTTCAAATCCATAGTTATCTCCCTAATCTCCTTCTGAACAGCCTCAACTCGTTTTTTCTGTTCCTGCTGTCCCTTGCTGGGTCCTTTTCTTGGCATCCAGAACATATCATTTTGACCACTGTCGCCACTAACCCCACCCGATATTCGCCTGTTCATGCCAAACAACCCATCCCCACTCTGCGCCCTTTTGATTATTTCTTCAACGCTTCTCGGCTCCCCTTCTTTGTTTTTGTGTGGGTTGCTGCCCTCTATTGGCTTCAACAGACTTTGCTGTTTATTTGGTGTAAAAAATGCTGCATTGGAAATACTTTTTACCGAGTTCTCACCCACGGTATTGAGCTTTATTTCCTCCCAACTCGAAAAGTCTACGTCACCCTCTTCCACTTTCTTTTCGTTGTCTACCAAGTTTTTTACCTGTCCATTTTTGAAACCTAACCCTTCCGGTAAAGCATTAAACTCGACCTGTTCGAATTTATCAAACTCGCTTTGCTGGGGCTGGTCATTTACATCTATTCCCGCATGTATTTCAATACTTTGTGGAATTTCATGAATCATATCTTCTTCGTTAGCCTCATTGACCTCATTGATCTCAATAACCTCATTGACCTCAATAACCTCTTTTGCTTCGCCACTTTCGCTTGTAGTGATACTTTCTGTCTGTTTTTTAGGCCTCTCAATTTCTGTAGATTCAGGTTTTATCTCCAGATCTACCTGCTCAAACTCGCCGAATTCCTCAAAGTTATCAAATGTATTATCAATATAAATATCATTATCGTTACCATCACCAATATCATTAACATCACCAACATCATTATCGCTGCCATTACCATTATCCGGTTTGGTCTGGGTCGAGTCACCACCACTCATCACCAACAATGATTCCTTTTTCGGAAAATGAACATCTATGTTCTTTTCCAAACTGTTCTCACTATCAGTTTCTCCATGTCCTACAACAACATTGTACCCCAACTTACTATCGCCAGTGTTTATATCCCTTGGTTCATTCGTCGATTCTTGCATTTTATCCTGAAAATTTATCTCTTCAAAACCGTCAAACTCGGCATATTCATTTTGCTCGCCATCATCTTCCGGAAGTTCATCAAAATCGGCATCTTGGTATTTACCATCATATTCTTCGTCATCCTCATCCTCATCCTCACCACCCTCATCCCCATTGTTTCCACTCACCTGCTTGTCTCCAAAGAACACCTCCTCAAAGTCGTCAAAGTCATTAAACTCACTATTACTATCGCTATCCAAATGGTATATACCCTTAGTTCCCCGGTTTTTATTCTTCCATTCATTAGATTCATTCTCGATATTCGTATTCTCATTATCTTGCTCATACTCTGGGATTGGCACGTCTTCAAATTCCACATCACTACTACTGCTATTACTACTAATTTGGTCGCTATCGTTCTTAACCTCTGCAAAAAAATCAGTACCCCCATTAGCATCAGGTTTTTCATTAGTATCTTTTCCACTATTTAGAAACAGGCTTTTATTGTCCTTTTCCGCTTTTATACCGCTTTCAGTCTTTATCGGCTTGCTATCCATGTCATAGCTCGTATAATCTGTATCTTCTGATGCTTTCAATACCCACCCCCCTCCCTGAACACCCTCATCATCTTTCTGTAATATGTATTTGACTCCTCTCTGTCCAACCACTGCCCTGCTCATCATCCGCCCCATCTTTGCTGATGCAGGATTTCCAAATTTCCCACCACCGATCCTTCTACTCGTATCATCTTTATGCTGATCATTCCATTGTTTTGCCGTATCTGGCGAGGTTCTCACTCTATGCGAATGCCCAGATACTATCAAATACTTTTCCATCAGTTTGTTTCTTACCATCAAGTTATCTATTTGCATCTGCGAAAAATCCATCGCGGTCTTGGTTCCCTCCACCATTCTTTTCAGTCGCCCAAACGATGTCTGTCTCGATTTATCCTTCATATCTTTAACAACCGCATGCTGCTCAGCAGTTTCCATTCTTGTAAACTCACGGCTATTTATATCTACATCCTGCTCCAAAAAATCATCAGAAATGTCGCCCTCGTTCTTGTCACCCTCGCTCGCATCTTGTTTATGCGCTTCGAGATAGTTGTATCCTGCCATCACTTTATTTTTCCCCGATAATACTCGTTTCCAAAATTCACCCGCCTTTGCTTCCTCTTCTGTTGGTAATCTTACGTCGTTTTCTTTTCCTATAATCGTATTTTCCACTTTTTCCATCTCTAATTCCTCAGGTAGCTCATACTCATCCTTTTTTTTGACCAACCTTGACCTTTTCCCACTAGATGGTGGCGTGTTTCCCCTCCCACCTTCCCCCTCAATACTTTTTCTTTTTCGCCCCTTAATACCTATTTCGTCTGGAGATTTGATGAGATTTAATTTCACTTGTGCTAGAAACAGCTTTTCTGCTGCTGCCTTTATTTCCTTTGTTTTTTCTTCCACCTTGTCTTTTCTTCTTCTCTGTATACACGATTTAGTTAAAGTATGTTAAAACGACATATATCTGTAATTAAAAGACACATAAAAATAGTTTAAAAAGGGTAAGAAGGCACTAGTAAGACAAGTTACCATTGTTTCGAGCTTAATCGCAGGTGGCTCACCATCAAACACAAAGATCGGTTTAATCTTATAATACAATAGCTTTTTTATTCTGCTCGTAAATCCTCTAACAACTCCATTTTCCATTTCCTCTCCCTGCTCGTTCCGCATAGCCTTGAGAAACTGATGAATCCAAACGGAGGCATCGATCGCTATAACTTTGTTTTCCAAATCCTCATACTTCACTGGCTCCGAATTTTCCTCTACCACGGTCCATAATCCTATAACTCCCATTCTTCTTTTTTTTCAAAGGATTATATATGTATAGTATATATAATATTTGCTGTTCTTGTGCTGGCGATTTCAATTATTGTTTGTCAAAGACTGGTTGTACTGTACTTTTTTAATATAAAATGAACAAAAATATAAATCATAGAAAATCGAAACTACACAATTCATTCAACTTCTACAATGTACCTAACCAAACAATTGGTCAGAATTGCGCAGCAAAGTGGATTCGCATTTGGGATTTTGCTCGCTTTTTCGCCACAAATTCGTTTTTCCCCCAATCTTGTTGCTACATTAAACCTGCTCAGCAAAATTAAATTGATTGAAATTTCCTATACAAAGAGCAAATATAAACGGATCGATATAAAATACCAAAAGTCCTTTAATGAGGTTCGTTTGATCAAGAAATACTATTTAAGAATGTAAGCCGGTGCTCTTCGGTGCATTTCCTTCTCTATCCGTCGTACTGGCTTCACACTGTTGCAACAAAGCAAAGCAATAAATACAATACCACCTTGATCCGAGGAGGTCAAGTTGATAGAACCTGGAAGAAGTGATACAGTTCTTCATCGGGCTCAAAGTATGCTACTTTTGTATTGCATATCTCACAAAATACAGGGCTATAACCTTCGTATTCTACAACTATTTTCATTTTTATGACTGTTCTATTATATCCGCCGTACAAAGTCAAAAACCCTACAAATTCTAATATAAACACCACATGCAAGAGGAGCAAAAAAAAAACTTGGTACAAACCTGAATTGTCCACTTTACAGTTTCTGACAAACATTGCTCGGAACTGTTCAAAATACTTTGTGTGTCTAGTAGGTAATAAACATATGATTCAGCTGTATGAGTATTAGTGGTGTTATTGGAAGTACTAGTGATAGCAATAACAATTTGATTGTTTAATATCATAGAGAGACAGTATTTAACCAGAATAAACCTGTTTTTTACTCTTCCTTACCTTTGACAATCATAGCAGAGCTGTGTAAAACACCCGGGACATGATAAAACAATATTTTTTTCCGTGTTCACTTTACCCTCACTACTTTCTTGGTTGTTATCTTTACTATTATTCACATTTTTCTTTTTCGTCATCCCTATATATTGTAATCAAATCGAAGGGTATAATTAGAAACAATTGTTTTAGCTACAAGAATGGTAATAAAGAATACAGAAGCCATCCACATTTTAATGAAGAATTGCAAAGAAAAAACAACTACCTTGATTCACCAGTTTACGATTAACCCATTCTTCGTCTTTTTGGTCAATGTTTGCATCATACATCCAATCGGTCTCTACTTGCACATCTTTTTCGGATCGACCACTTTCACTACCTACAAGTATTAAGCGAATTGTATTTATTTTTTTCTCTAGCTACTTTTTATACCTGGCAAAATATGATAGAAAGTATCGTAAAGTCATCGACATAGCATACCTGAATCCAGTTCAATATCCTCCATAGCTGCCTTGTTATGGTACACTGCTTTTTTCTATTCTATAATACAGAATAACCTTACTCTGAGTTTTTTTTGTCCTTTTTAATTTTTTACCAAATAAAGCTGATTTCGCAAAAATAGAAAGAAAAAAACTGCTAAACTATCCAAACTGCATCGATTTGTCCGCATTATTTTTAAACATTCTGACATTTTATTCCATTTCTTCTGACTAGATATCACACTTAGTATTGCCAAGGACGACAGTGTTAGCCATAACAAAAACTAAGTAAAAGTAAATGAATAATCTTGTGCACTTGAGCCACGAAATTGCAAAGTAAAAAAAAAAGAAAGAATAGGGACAAAGATTTATACAAACGTGTATGTATACTGGCAATTAAACTACACGTGTTCCACCTTTACGCTTCCTAACGGTTTTTGACTTGGGTGTAAGAGGAGTAGAGGCTTTAGAGTCCGATTTTCCAGAAGCTGTAGCAGATACTTGGTTTTGAGAACCACCATTGGAAGCATCAGATTCGACAGAGTCCTTGTTACTACTAGCCAGCGAAGCTGAGGAGCTACTAGCTTTGAACTTTTGTTTTCTGGAAACATTTTTTGTGTCCCGCTCTTCTTTCTTTAGTAAAAATTTCTCCTTGAAATCGCCTTGGTCAACCTCCTCAGAACTATCATCTTCGCTGATACTAGTAGAGTCTTGTTCGATCGGTTTCATCAACCCAACGGATGTACCCACTTTTCGGATAATCCACATAGGAAGGCTAATAACCAGCAGATCTGCAATGGTTGGTTTTTTCACTGAGTAAGGATCCAACTCAGTTACATATGCAAGCGAATCATCATCCTCATCACCGACAAATTCATCATATAGTTCCTGTTTGCCGGACTTTCCTCGTCTTTCCCTCCTGTTGAGTGTCGCGCGAAGTTGAGGCGGGGCTTTAAGTTTCAGTTTTTCGCCCTCCTCTTCAATAATTTTGATTCTTTGTTGAGCTCTCCAGTAGCTCAGCGACATGAACATGTACTGCATTGCTGAAAAAAACAGCGCCAACCCAACACCTACACTTCCCAGGCCTGGTCTGTAGCGTTTATACAAGTAGTCTGCTCCTCGCCACACGGGAACTCCGTTCTTTTTAAAAAAATCGTATCTTTTACGACTATATTTATCTCTCAAAATATTGGCAACAAGCCCAAGGCGAGTGTATTTCTCAGTAGCTCGCTTCATTTCCTTTTTTGTGCCTCTTAGTTTATCGGGGCTATTTGAAAATTATACAATGGAAGTTGTAGCGCTTATAGTTGGAATTACTTTGTAAGTGTAGTAAATATCACATATTGAACACAAAAGGGACTTACTGGTACTTTAAAGAAAGTCGTTTGTAGGCCTTATTAATTTGAGCAGAAGTAGCGGAGCTAGGAACGCCCATCAGCTCGTACCAGTTTGTGGTCTTGTCGTTTTTCTTAATCGAATCCCATAGCTCAAAGATTTCAAAATCAAGCTTTTCCCAAGCAAAAGACCGATTTATGAAAAGGCAGAGAAGCGAAAGCAATACTAGCACCGAAAATCTAAAGGACTTCATATTTACCGAGAACGATGGTGTTAATCTATACAGATGACACAGTTAATAACCGCTTTACTTGTTAAATGTAAATATTTCAAAGCTCTGAAGAGTAAATATTATTTATTTTTTAAAAAAAAACAGAAACTGTATGTCACTAACAGTAAAATGTAGGTGAAAAATAAAGTTAAATATATTACGCTGGGTTTGGCTATTTTTGTTCAATGCGATTAAGTGTGTTTATATGAGTGACAAAATTTTTTTTAAAAATGTGAAAAATGAGGAGAAAAGTAGTGCAAACTCCCACCAGTAAAAGAGCACTACATTCATGTTTATTCAAAATCCAGCCTATCTGATCTTTGGGTTATGATTGGGGGGAGAGGAAGGTAAAATCATTGTCAGAACAGACAGATGTTTGACACCATGGCATACAAGTCTGGTATAGGTTCATCCAAATTGCTATGTGATGTAGAGAGATGACAGAAAAGTATAGAGCAATGGTTAAACGTGGACCATGTAAATCTGCAAAGAACAAGCAAATATACACTTTTCTTCCAGTCTAGCTTTTACACACCTTTTTTAACTTGAAGATAAAGGAGGGGGAAGGAGGTAATGGAGGAAACAATAGCCATTACAAAATGCGTAGTGGAATGCATTAAATTGTATACTATCCATACCTGTTGGTATTCCCATATGGGATGGAGAGCAGTGTTTAACCTGTTTTATTTATTTTACAGGATATCTGAAAACGAGAAAAAAAAATGATGAGATATATTAAAATATACATTCAGCTAAAAAAAAGCTTTAAAGCTAGTATAATAGATATCGCACCTAAACAAAGCTATTCGGTTAATAAAGGTCAATAATAGCAATACAGCGTTACTAGAAACAAAGAAAGAAGAGAGTGTTTTCCTATAAATAGCAGAGCCTCTTAATATAAATTATGAGCAATGAGGAGGTGGGTTGTGGTGAAAAAACTTCTGGTTCCGTCAAAAAGTAGTAAAGGCTGGAAAAAAAATCTATAAAAGCATTAAGCGCGATTGTAAAGTAATAATCAAAACACAATATATACCATGAATCAAGAGTCAGAATCAGAAAAATCATCGTATCCTTTCCCTGTGGTAGGTGAGTGAAAGTTCGCAGGTGCTGCAGAATCGCCTAGTATCTCGCCATCCTCACCAGCAAAGTCATCTGGCATTGAATCGTCGCCAAGCTCATCAAAAAACACAGGGAGTTTCGGATTTGGAGATAAGGTAGAATTTTTTGAAAAAAAGTCTCTAGCACCTGTTCCAATATCTGCTCCAAACAAAGGTGCATTGGCTGCCGTAGAGCCAGAGACAGAGCCCGAGGCCTTATTATTGGTGGATAGGCTAACAGGTGGTCTACCTCTACGTTTGGGTTTATCAGCAGTAGAAGATGTGTGGGAAGCAGCTGAATTCTTGCGGTATGTATGAGGGTGAGGGCTAGCACGAATATTGTCATCATCATCGTGAAGATCTAGGTCAATGCTAAGAGGAGAGGCTGTTGCGTCCAGCCCAGCTTGAGACGCTTTCTTTCTTCCTCTCCTCTCGACTTTCTTGCCATACTTATTAAACATCTGTTTGGAGGAAAGAGATAATGGTTTAGAGTCAAAATCGGAGGCGCCAGCTGGGTAGGAGTCGAGTGAGGATGAGTTTTGTAAATCATCAAAATCCAATGTGTTTTTCACATAAAATGCCATATAAGCCAAACCCTTTGCAGCTTCACCGCGCTGGGCTTTATGTTCTTCGTCCAACCCAAGCACATCTGAAATATCCGCCAATGTTACCGACGAGTCATCAAATTTAAACCACATATTTCTATGCTGACAAAAGATGGTGTAGTGACCTGTGTCCAATGCTCCTGTATGATTCACCACTGCAAACAGCTCGTACTTGCAGGCTGGGTTCACTCGTGTAGGCTCAGTCCTACGCCGGCTTCCAGATGCGGAGTTCATGGTTGCAATCGCAGATAAAGGAAGATTGCTATTTATTGTAGTTGCTGAAGGACCCTCATTGGCAGCTGCTTCACCGGCGCCTCCATCATAGTTGCCACTCGTTCCGCAACTGTTCAGCAAAAATAGTGTGGATAGTGGCGTTCCTGAAATAGATGACAACGATCCACCTGGACCACCAACATGAGGATTCAATGACCCTGTTGTATACGGTGTCATGTCCAGAGCTAGCGGTAGCTTAACATACGTATTTAGCTTGCTTGATGAGTTTGTACCAACATTAAATCGCTTGAATTGGAAGGCAAGCACTGGTGGCAACTGCTTTATGGAAAGTTGTTTGGTGGCTCGCCCATTAGCCGCCTTACAATTGCTGCATACATAGGTCCCTGGGCCCAAAACTTCCGGCGAAGTAAATTGCTCCAAACACTCCTGTAGCGACAGAACATGCGCTGCCATTCCATTAGTACCGCCATATCCATTTTCAAGTCCGTTAGTATTGCCATTCCTATTACCATTCCCGTTTGCATTTCGGCTTCCACTTGTTCCTGTCTCGGATTTCTGTCCCAAAAAACCTTCTGAGGCGTTTCCCATGCCATTTTCTGCAAGCCCGGCCTTTTTCCTCAGTGCCCAGTCAACTGCAACCATCTTTTTTTTAATCTTAATATCTATATCATCAAAAGAATGTTTACTACCTGTCCCAGAATCACTAGAAAAGATCCGATGTGCGCTCTGCTGAATATCTAGTGAGAAATCGAGTACCGGGTCATTTGCCACAGTTACATTTTTGCATGATTGGCATATTACTGTACTTTGTAGCGTTCCACCAAATGTTTGGTGAACTATACAGTTGCAGCTTGTGCTCTTATCTTTTCCTCGCAGCAAGTCGAACCCCCCTTTATTCTTGTTTATTACATTATTAACCATTTCCGATAGTGATAAGTTTTCATTAAAAAGCTTTTCTGTATCTTCATCCTTTATATCAAATAAACTGTCTGCTAAGCAATCATGCAGCTGATCTAATATCGCCATAAAGCATTCATGTGCATCCTGTTGCCCGTATCCGGAAAGATCTGGTCGAAGCATCCATAGAGAATAAAGTAGCTCTGATGGCCCAATTGGTGTTGTGTCGCCATTATAAAACCGAAGTATCAGATTATACAGCTCACACGCTATACAATGACGATCACTCGAGCGATCTTTCCCTGTACCGCTGTCCTTTTCCGAGTATCCCTTTGCATTTGCTCCGTCGCCATGGCCTTTAGCCTTTTTCCTCCCCACTTTACACCTCGCTGTAGAATGCCCTCCACTCAAAAACCAGCTCCTCACTAGAGGATTTTGAAACAACGCTTGAACAATAACGTTGAGATAGCACGTAGCCCCTAGATTCCGAAGGCCCCGCAGGCCGCCGCATGGCCTAATTGAACCGTGTTCCTTCGCAAATTTTGCCTCTGCTGGTGTTATTTCTACATTAACACCTATCATTCTAGGTCGCTTTGCTTCTGGCTCGGCTGCATCGCACAGTGCTGCGTACCAACGTGCTGTCATTCCTCTTAGCCAGTTTGCAATTGAGGGATCATATACATAATCTCTACATTCTCTGCAATATATTTGCAACCGGTAAAAGTCGATAGCTATAGTTTTATTTTTAGTCGCATTATTCTTTAATAACGGCTAATGGTCTAACTATTACATCTTCGTTTTCAATATGATATTTTGGCGCCTTGAAAGCGCGTACATGTAGTATAAATACAATCAAACAAAAATTTACCAAAACAATGCCCTGTCTTATTAAGGTGTTGAACAATATGACTCGTGTTTATTCCTGGGTTTGATTCGTGTGTATTCAGACTATGGCTTTTTAGTCTCCAACATCCAAAATATTCGCATTCAAGACATGAGTGAAGTCGATCCATGGTCGTTCCACAGTCTTCGCACAATGGCGAGGGCATCTACGCGCATTTTCCAGTACAAAATCTTCAATATACACCCTCACTTAAATTCTCTGTAATCACTAAAATAGATATTGGAAGCTATTAATCAGATAAATTACCTCCTCAACTAATCTCTTCCGACTCCGGTCGCCCTCTAAATTACCACTGTTAGCACCACCTCCACCGGAAGTACTAGTTCCTCCGCCAGCTGCTGCCCCCAGACCTGTAGCTGTCGCTAAACTTTGCCCTCCTCCCTCCTCACCATTCGAGTTTTCTTCATTTCCACCAGCTGCTTGCGCAATCGCAGTTCCTGAAGCCAAACCGTAGCTACTGGTTTGAGCACCCCTTCTCCCTACTAGCAGAGTTTGTCGTTTCGAACATACAGTAGAATATGGTACTAACACCTTCAGCCTGTCTAGAATCGACTTGAACTGGGATCGTGTATGTTCACAGCCTGCACTCACAGACATTTGTACTTACTCGAATAAAAATATAAATAGGTACACACGCTATTGGGTAGGATATTGTATAGGAATGTATCTACTGTCGCGATTAAAACTCAGTTTTCAAATATAAGGCATAGAATCCTTTTTTTTATTTGCCTATTGCCTATTGTCTTATGTCGTTTACCTGTTCCTTATTGAGGAGGCTTGAAAACAGGTTGAAAAATATGACTATCCAAGGCTCATTAATCCAAGTAAACTAGCACTTGAGATTTATCCACCATCCACTATCTTATTTTCCTCTCTTGTCCACCCGCTTTTTTGCCAATTTGGATTAC
The DNA here is from genome assembly GCA_001969505.1 of Zancudomyces culisetae. Classification (NCBI taxonomy): domain Eukaryota; kingdom Fungi; phylum Kickxellomycota; class Harpellomycetes; order Harpellales; family Legeriomycetaceae; genus Zancudomyces; species Zancudomyces culisetae. The sequence goes on from LSSK01001727.1 coordinate 26,463, forward strand.
TTGTTATCCCAGTGTTAGCTTTGTGTGTTTAGTACATTATACCCAGCTTGCGCTTTGTTTTTATTATTTTACTGTGGTATTTGTTTTATAAGGATTGTTTCATTTGCACCAATTATATCTTTCGCGATTAATTAATGAAGATAAAAAAACAAGAAAAAGTTTGGATTAGCTTTGTTCGTGATTAAGCCTCCATTGCCCTTTACAAGCGGTTTTTACTCTTTCTCCTTTGGGGGTGGATCGTCATCCAATTTTTGGAAATTTTATTGTAAAAAAAAGTTTTACCTGTGATATTTTGAAATACACCAACAAAAAAAAAGAAATTTCAAGCTCTAACTTTAATTCTGGCTTTAGGCTTAATATTATTGCTGACACGATTATTGATCTCGTACTAACTTTACAGCATCCAGCTTTTACTGAACCCGAAAATTTATTCCTGACATAGAACATTTCGGAAATAGAGGCAAGTGTATATATTTACGAAACTGTGGCTGAGAATTTAAAAAATAAAAACAGTTACAAGAACAAAGGTAAGGAAAAGGAAAAATCTCCTTCTGCTCCCTTTAGTACACCACATAATCAAAACTATTCAATGGATCAGCTACCAATATCGGTTTCAGAAACCGACTACATAATCAAAGGGGTTGAAGCAAATCTTAGGACCGACGGGAGAGGAAACCTAGATTTACGAGAAATAAATCTGACAACCGGTGTCATATCACAAACCTACGGAAGTGCGAGAGGAAGAATAGGCAGTTTAGGAAGAGGAACGGAAATAATTGTTGGAATTAAAGCAGAAATCGGAAACTGGATTCCAGGAGAAAAAGAAAATGTGGGCAAAATTGTCTGCAACGTTGAAATTTCACCGATTGCAAATCAGTCCTTTGGAACTAGGACAGCAGAAGATCTAAATGTAGAGCTGACAAATATAGTAAGCAATTGTTTGGACGGCCCCCAGAGTGGGCTTGATCTTGAACAACTATGTATAATCCCAAAACAAGCATATTGGATACTATATGTGGATGCTATGGTGCTGAGCTACGAGGGTAACATCATCGATCCATTGTTTTACACCATAAGAGCCGCTTTTTCAGATGTACGGATCCCAAAAGTTGTGGTTGAATCGGTACTAGACGAAGACACAAAGGTCGAACATTTGGCGTACGAAATAGTAGACGATCCTTCTGCTGTGACGGAGATAAAAGGCTGGCAAGATATTCCTCTTTCAGTTACATTCTACAAGATTGGGAAAAAATATGTTGTTGATACCATACCCGAGGAAGAAAATATTTCCACGCTTAGAACAACCGTCTGTGTAAATAGTTCTGGTGAGATCTGTTTGATCCACAAGGGAAAATACAGAGGTGGGATGGCATATTCATTGTTATCTGAGGCTCTATTTGAAGCACGCAAGTTGGTTGTAGACCTGATTGCTTCTCAAAACAAACAGCTAGAGTCGTGCCAGTCTAATAAAGACGGTATGGAGGTGCCAGACACCGGCTCCACCTTTTTGAATGCATTTTAGTATGGTTTTCAAACATTCTTAATCCATACTTATCTTATTAATGCTGGCAAAAGCCAAGCTTTTTGTTAACACCTTTGTACATTTTGTGGTAGAAAATATAGCGAAATAGCGCAAGACTCTGGGCTTTAATAAAGTGTCTGATCCCTGGTTTTACATCTACTTGAAGTTGTTCGCAAAGAAAAAAAGTGAATGTGGCAAATGGTAAATAGCTAATGGTAAATAGCGAATGGCAAATGATAATTGTTAAACTGTTTGGACAAAAGACCCAACCCAAAATCATCCCATTTTATTGTACTCAAACTTCAACATTGTGATTTGCCTAGTAAACGCGGGGTTGAAAAAAAAATGCAGCAATAGCGACAAAGGCCGAGCCATTCACTTCTATAAACCTTTTTTTTTCTAAACCATGTATACACCTACTTTTGCAACCGCCTAACCATCAAGCTTATTCTCTTTTATCTATATCTTGTTGCGGAATTAAAAAATATAAAACAGTTTACCATTCGATTTGGATCGAAATATAAGGGAATTCGGCATAGAAATCTTGATAGTTCAGTGAATGATTGATTATGTTATCAAGGATATCCAGGGTCGGTCACGAGAATCTTGCTCTTAAATATGCAAAGTTAAAAATCTTTACGAAGAGTAGTGCTTTGAAGAGCTTAGTGGGCTTGGCAAAATTTCAAACTGATAAGTTTACTTGCAAATCCGATACCGAACATACTCATTACCAACCGATAAGACCACACACCCTAATACAGTCACAAATTCATACAAAGGACCGAAAACAGAGCAGGATAGTTAATTTTTCCGGTACGGGAGGTCGATATTTTACCAGAATAGCTCTACCCAGGTACTACTCGAATTTCGTATATAATAGCAAAAAAGTACATGTTAAACAGAATGGTAAACAGAATGAATACAGCATTTCTGAGTATAATTACCATGGCTTCACCGGAAATACATTGCCAGTAAAATCGAAATTTGCAAATAAAAATGGAAGAAGTTCAAGGTTCACGTCTCTGTTTATTTTTTCGGGGTTGTTAACAGCATATCTAAGCTATTGCGAACTAAACGGGGACGAGAATGACAGAATCTTGCAACAAATGCAAAAAGAACTCTGTAAATTATACAAAAAATTGAAAAAGGTGATAGTATACAACTTTTCGTACCACTGTTTTACCAATGTAGCCGCAATAGAAGAATATTCTAGCACAATTTCAGATACTGAACAAAAACATGCCACTGAAATGGAGGAGGAAGTAAAACTTGAAAGAAAAATAACGCTACTTGGTGGAATACTTAAACTAGAGTTTGTACATAAAATCTTTTTGCGGCTAAACGCATTAACGAGTCAATTAATGGATAATATAAGAAGTGCTATCGCATCTGGGCATATCTATGGAGAAAAATTTCTAAAAAAGTATAACGAGCACATTAGAGAACCAGGGATGGTATTAATTAGATTTATACAACTTGTGATGATATTTATTCCCATAATAGCAACATATCCGGTAACCTATTTCGGAGAAATCGACGACAAAAAAGATGGGGAAACTAAAGGAACGCTGTGGTGGTACAAGTTTTTTGCGAATCAGATGAAAATAGCAGGGCCCACTTTTGTTAAACTTTCGCAATGGGCAGCAACTAGGTCTGATGTTTTTCCACCACAGTTCTGCGCAGAGTTAAGTCACCTGCATTCAAAAAACAAACCACACAAGTTTATTCACACCAAGAAATGTATAGCAGAGACATATGGTGGTATCAAAGATATTGAGGCGATTTTTGAATGGATTGAAGAGGAACCAATAGGCGCTGGAGCCATTGCACAAGTACACAAAGCCAAGTTGAGGGAGGAGGCTGTAGACTACATAGTTGCGAGATCAGCACTTTATTTTGGCTCGGTTACGGACACAAGCACCGGTGAAGCCGGAGAAAATGGTATCTTTGTGTCGACAGGGCCGGTATCAATAACACTCGAAGACAACTCTACTGCTCGGAAAGAGTATACAGGTCAAGATTCAAACTCTTCAGTTGATACTAATGCAAAGCAATCTACTTCCAATAGGCCAAACTTGAAGTTGGAGGTGGGACAGCACTGCGTGCTAACCAAAGATGACTTGGTTAATCTAAAGGAAACACTAAAAAAAAACCGCGAGGTGGCTATCAAGGTTTTGCACCCAGACTCAGAAAAGCTGGTGTTGAGAGATTTGAAAATAATGTCATTTTTTGCAAAGACTTTGTGCTACATTCCAACAATAAAGTGGCTTTCACTTGTGGAAGAAGTAATGGTCTTTGGACAGATGATGAAAAGTCAATTAAACCTGCGAGAGGAGGCATCAAATCTGTTGGTGTTTTCCAAAAACTTTTCTGAACAAAAGGGTGTCCGCTTTCCGGTACCACTCCTACCAATTACTGGGAAACAGGTTCTTGTAGAAACATACTCTGATGGTGTTCCAGTAAGCGTGTTTATGAAGAACGCCGGAAGCGAGTTTGACAAAATCATTGCATCAGCTGGGTTGGATTCGTTCATGAGGATGATGATATGGGATAATTTTACTCATGCTGATCTACATCCTGGAAATATACTAGTGTCGTTTGTCCCTCCTCCCCCGCTATCTCGTTCTCTTCGTTTGTTTAACAAACTGACTAGAAAAATTGATCCAAAATCATTTGAGCCAGCTATTTTGGATTCTGTTGAAGGAAAAGAATTTGAGTCTATTAAAAAGAGAATTGATCTGGATAATTTACCCACCGAATCCGAAGTCAATAGAACCGTTGCTGAACTTTCTAAAACAAAAACAGAGCTACTGGCATATTTAGATCAACTATATACCCTTGGATATCGACCAGACCTGGTATATTTAGATGCTGGCTTGGTTACTGTCCTCAACGATGTGCACCGTCGTAATTTTTTGGAGCTTTTCGATGCCATCTGCTCTTTTGATGGCGAACGCGCAGGATATGCTATGATAGAGCGATGTACTTCGCCCGAACTTGTTGTCGAACCGGAAATATATGCTAAAAAGATCGAACAAATGGTTGAGAACGTCAGACTGAACTCCCTGAGTCTGGGAAAAGTCAGTGCATCCAGTATTCTAAATCAGACAATGGATGCCGTTAGGCAACATCGTGTAAAATTAGATCCAAACTCAGTCAACCTTTGTGTCGCAATTTTGGTTGTTGAGGGGATCGGTCGTAAGCTGTACCCAGATTTGGATCTTCTGCGTGCCTCCCTACCCATACTGAGAGACTTTTTCCGGTTTGAGGCACAATCCCGAATTCTAAATCAACAAAAAAACCCTCCTTCAATGATTCCTCCTCCTTCAGGTAGCGAGGACAGTGCCACTTCCGTGTTTTCTGGCATAAATCTTGATATGCTCAAGATCTGGGTCTATGTAGAAGCCAGGGAATATTTTGATAGAGTTGTTAACTGGGGATCTGACGAGGCAGAGTTTTTTGGGCCATTTGCACCTGCTTTATCCTTCTATTTTTAGATAGCTTGTGGCTAAACACATGTCCTTTTTCTCTCGGCCAATCGTGGTTTCCAATTTGTCCACGCCAGTTAAATATACTGGAAAAAGAGGCTCAATAATCTGATCTTTTAAGTTGTTAGCAGTAGCCACGGCCATAGGAAAAATGACACTTAGTTTGTTTTAGCATCTGCCAAGGTTTATTTTTATTCTAAGAAAGTAAACTGGGTGTGAAAGAAAGAAAAAAAATATATTTGAAACCGTTTAATTATTCATCTTGCTTAATTATTCCTTCTTTTCTAAGGAACTCTTCCAGTTGTCCTGTCCTGTGCATATCCAGCATTATATCGCACCCTCCAACAAACTCGCCGTTTACATACACCTGTGGAATAGTGGGCCATTTTCTATTACATTGTGTTGTTTGTTAATACCATCCATCATCAAGTGTCTCACTATTCCTTAAAAATGACACAGTTTTCTTGTATATTTATATATATAGTTGAAAGTCAAAAGTAACTTACGAAAAATCTTTAATTCCCTGGCGCAGCTCTGGATCCTCCAAACAGTTTATTCCGTTGATGTTGTCAATTCCATTCATTTGTAGAATCTGTACTACAGCCTTGCTAAATCCGCACTATATATAATAAAGTTCATTCACACAACAAACGATTAGGTGCTACTATGATCTTTGCATGTCAATTATGCATATTTTTGTATCAGCTTTTCAAAATTAAGTGCATGGCTTATTTCTCGTACCTGTGGTTCGCTTACGGTTCCCTTCATAAACACTGTAACTGGAGACGCCTTTATGTGCTATTTTAGTTATACAAATATGCTATCCAGTAAGCAACCTTAAAAGCTTTGAATGTTTAAAAAACCGGCATTCAACCCGCTAGAACAAATATTGCTAAATAAAGCATTCAGAAGTGACAAATAGTGATTTTTTGAAACGTTTTAGTGTTCTTAATGATAGTATTAACGTATTTATCACTTAATTTATTTATATATTTGTACAATATCGCATAAATCATTACACTTTCTATTTCGGTTCTAATCTTTTCGCTCAAAAATCTCGTCGAACCAACGCCGTTCAGGGTTATACCCTTTTGTGCTTGGAACGCCTTGATAAAGTTGTTTCTCTGTAGTGATACCTAAAATATACGGATATTAGTATATGTTTGGTTAGTTGGTGCGCTTCATGCTTTACTCCCCCTTTTTATTGACTTTTGTGATTTTGTGATCATGTTATTTGGATATTGATATTAAGCAGCTTTGAACCTAGTTTTGAAGCTATGTATTGTAAGAAGACAGTAAGGCGCGCAACGTGCTACACTGATGTGTGATAAACACTTACCTTGTTGATGGATCTAAACATTTTTGCTTGATTTATCTCGTACTATCTGTGCTTTTTCTTATATTTTAACCCTAATTAGCTACAATCTCAAGTATTGCCAACATTTTTTTTTCTCCACTTTGCAATGAATCATGAGATTAAATTTTTTTTTTCCCAAGCGTTCCTTGGATTGTCTTTCTTCAAACACAACGAATTGAAGTTATCCAGTTTTATTTGCTTACCTAATGGACACATACAAATTTAGCAAGGGGGCCATAGATAACAGGTAAAAAAATCTGGTCATGTTACAAATCCAGCTCTATCTCCAACCGCAATTCTAGCTCTAAAAGGATGTCAAAAAAACAACCAGTGTTACAATAATTTAGCGTTTTTTTTTCAACTTGATCCAAAATGAACGAATATGTATGGGCATTTGATTATTACAATGTAGAAGTGTAGATAGGTGCGCTAGCAGATTTATTAAACTATATAAAAGCATCTGCGTTGAAACTGGTGCTATAAAAGGCATATCTTTCAACCCACCCAAAAAACAATACCTGATCATTAATTACTTTTTTTAATATCAATCAAACTAGCTTTCATAACTATCTTCTCATTACGTAAAGCCATGGTCTATTAATAGCTTAAAAGATATTTATTTTTTGATGCAGAATAACATGGGCTCTTCACAAATGAAACGGAATGGGAAGAGTATAGCTCCACTGCCACTAAGCACTAGTTTTTGGGGGGACAATACGATCTTTCGACAGAAACAAGCAATGCGTAAACGGTTTCAAGTATTGGAACAGCGACGCCACACTTCTTTGCCGCAACAATTGTGTTTTTTACTATCACCTCGTGCTCCATTGGTCTTTTGTTGATGCAATCCACCATCATCGAGGGATACACTGGTGCATCTCTGTCTCTTGTGTACTTCAGAACAGACTCTGGAGAATCTTGCCCAGCAACTGGTGGTACTTTTTTTCCTAAAACAGCTTCGCCAACCCTGTATAACTCAGCCATGGCATCAAGAAGAAGTTGACGTGTTGGGGGGAAATCAATAAGCTCTTTGCTATCTTTACATCCAGCCACCACTGAAATAGGATTGAATGATCCATTCCAGATTATTTTTGACCAGCGGTATTCCTGGACATTATCCTGGACATTTATACCCATGTTACCAGCTGTGAATACATTTTTAATGTCCTCTAGAATATGTGCGTTATCCTTGTTGTATGCATTAAGGTCATCTCCCTCCTTGACATAAAATCCACATACTATAAAGTTGGTTCCACCGTGTCTAATGATTCCACTTTGGGTCTGATCGACGTCTATGTACGCAATTCCAGAAATAATTGGATTGTTTGGGAATCTGACTCTTACGGGTTCTTCAATACCAATTCCATTTTGAACCAACACTATCACGGTTTTGTCGCTGATAATGTATGGAGCGACTACCTCTGCGGGGTCATACAAGTTGGGCAAACACTTTGTACACACGATCACATAGTCAAAGACATTGTTACCAGCAACTGCTTCCTCCCCATTGGAGTATACAGCATCCGGAATGAATTGTACCGGGTCCATTTTTCCTGAAGTAATGGTGTAACCCGTTTCTTTTACTACCTTAAAGTTGGAACGACATACCATTGCAACATGTGCACCACCTTCTTGTAGTCGCCAGCCATACACTGATCCAACAGCGCCACCACCGACTATTTTTATTTACGGTATGATAAAATAGCTTGTTATGATAATCGGCACTGTGTACACAAAATAAAGAATAATTATAACTCTCAACTCGACTTCAGGATTGATTATGCTTACCGATCAGAATCTTGCGTTTGGAGGTTTCAGCCGTCATGTTTTCTATCTCACAATAATGGTAAATGATAAATAAGAGTTATTTTGTTTGTGCGAAAAGGAAAGAGAATAAAACGTTGGTATAAATGGTTATTTTGACAAAACTACTCACTTTGAAACATCTCATAATTATTGCTTTTGATTCGAGCAACTTGAGCCCGACAAAACCCATTTTTTTGAAAGAATTTGGTGTTTTTTCGGTTTTACCAGCTATTTTCTTCGATTCCTACTCGAAGTGGCAACGTGTTCCCCTACATGATTCGCTTGGTATTGACGAAGTTAGCGAATAAAAATAGGTTAAAGAGCAAGCATGAAATAGCGTGCGGATTTCTTATCTAAAATGGCTGACAGTTACCGTTTAATTACTCATTTTCGAGAAATAAGGGGGTGTGAAATGCTTAGTAATTTTCTGAAACATATTCATATTCTTCATGATTCTAGGATTTTGACGGATAAAGTGCAGAGTTTGCATTTTATTTTTTTCAGTTTTGTTCACGTTTTGATCGTAGACTGTGTTCTTGTTATATGTTTAGGAGTACTATTATTGCTCTAGGAAGATTTAGCGGAATTAATTCTAGAAACACCCTCAAAACAACAAAAATGTTTATACCTCAGTACCTTTTGTCGGAGGGTTTTTGTGACAGAAACGCTGAAGCATAGCTGCAAATATATTGTACATAAGGGTGCTTCCAGTAATCATAAACGAGCAAGGGTATAGGATATCTCTTGCATGAATACAATTCATTTGTGAAATGCGCGTTGTCTGCTAAGCGCTTACTTATAAAGTATTACTTATGCTTGTATCCAGTACTTTTTATCCATCCTAAAAATCAATTCATTAAAGACAATGAGAGTGTTGAAAGCATTATATTATTACATTACATATTGGATAGTATATGTGCTACGTGACTTTATCTGTGTGAACTAGTGAATTGAAAGCAAGTAATGTGTCAGTTTTTAGATCTATGCACCACCACGTGAAAATCTGAAACTGCCCTAAATGGGTATATTGCTGAAGTTATATGAATTCATAAATCTCTAGTAACTTGAGAACAGAAATTGTCAAAAATAGTAGACAAGACTGGCTACAGCAATACAGAGTTATGAGGACGCTAATTGTGGCTATCCCCATTTAACACGCGACTTCCGTTTTGAAAAGTATATATTGCTGTAGGTTTTATCAGATGTTTGTAACCATTGGGACATACTCTGGAAAATGAAATACCTTTTCAAACTCACACACCGCAAGTTATATCGCTTTGTATCGCCTCCCCCATTCTTAATGAAACCACAAAAGGTGGAAATTTTGAGTTTGTTAATAGCACCAAAAGTCTCGATATACTCTGATGCGCCTAACACCTCAAAGAATAGGAAATAAAAACAAAGAAACCAACATAGATTGACAGATTTCCATGGTAAACATGCTAACGTTAAAGAAATATATAATGTTAAACCTGATACCAATCTCAGCATGTTATAGTTTGAAATATGTACACAACCAGATATACCATATGCTAATACAAATAAAAACAAAAACAAATGTGATTGTTAAATCACGCCTAGTCTAGGCTGTATATTTTCTCAACAGGAAATTCTTGATTTGAACTCAGGAACTTGTCCATCCCAGTACAACTATCTTGTATTAATTTATGACGTCAGCATCAATATTAGCAATGTATTTGGGAATCGCAGATATACATTGTATGCAGTCCACTACCTAATTCTAAAGCGTCGCTAATACTATGGTTACTTAAAAAATAATTAAACTTTAACAAACAAGCAATGAATGAGCTGACTGATAAAACGCGTTGTTACGAAAAAAAAATACATTTTACTGATTTATCTTTTTAGATGCGATTTATACATGCCCGCTTGGAGGTTGTGTTGTGGTTGAGAGGTGTTACACAAATTCAACCTATTCTCTTTGGGAGCAGCGTCCCTATTGGTATTCATAAGATGTCTGTTCACAAAACGTAGTGATATCTACACTAAGCTCAAGCGAAGAGTATTGTACTGAAAACCATATTTTAGATTTACCATTTAACAAAAAACAGTACTAGAATACAATATCGACACTCGAGCCCTAGAACACTTTGTTGTAAACTTATTGCAGCTTGATCTGTTGTTTATACGCCATAGATGAATATACACATGTATATGGTATGTTTGCTAGGGAAGACAAAAATAATTTTCTCAACTGAATAAATCCAGCGGGAAAATTCGTTTAGCTACAGTATGCCACTGATTTTTGTGAGCTATAAGTTCAAATTCTAGAACAATAAGAATAAAATCCGTGCATGTATCAGTATCAACCCGTAAACTGTTGCATTAAGAAAGGAATGGGCCGAACAACACAAACAATATGAATGCTTTGTTCGTCTGATTAAGTTTTAAATTAGCTAGGGCATCGCATCTTGATTGTTTTAAATGTATATACATAAAAAAAAGCTAATTCCCGTAAGCTTGGGGGTTTAGTGCTGACGAGTTTTGCGAATTTTCTCTTCTCTAGCAACAATTGTTTGTAAATGTTATTACTGATGCTGCAAATGAAGTAAAATTTGTTGTAGGCTTATGTAATCCAAAAAAATTATGCAATTTGTGGTTTATTCTAACCATTTTCTCTGGTTGCCTCGTATTTACACGCATTTAATTTGCCCTAAAAAAACATATTATTACAAGAATATTACCTTATTTTAAATAAGCCATGTTTTATTTTTTATCGTTTTATAAACCACATAAAGGGAAAATTGCTTATTGTTGAGCCAAAAAATAGATAAACATCAATAAGGCCTAGCAAGTATAAATAGTAATATTATCTTCGTTGTAGTTAAAGAAGCTACGTCATTGACCATTCCTTATTCACATACTTTCTGGAATTCTCGACTCTTTTCAATTGTTATTAAACAATACAAAAAATTAAACAGAAAGCACTAGGCAATAAGCAATAAGCACACACAGTCTCAAAATGAGCGTACCGATCAACTCTGGTAGCAAGTATGGTGTTCAAGGGTATCTGAATGCCGATAAAGGTAAGTAGCTCCTAAGAGACAGTTCTATTTATTTTACTATACTTATTACTCTCAAATTGCGGTAAACCTTGGTGAAAAATTTAAAATTTAAAATCTAAAGTTTAAAATTCAAATACTTTTACAATATAGATGGCGACTCTGGAAAGAGAAATATAAATATAAATAACCCAAACAATAAATTCAAACACTCACAGTACTTGGATTCTAATGTCGATTCAGATGCCGCAGAGCTCAACTCTTTTATTTTGAGCTCTGGGATAGAGCCACCACCAAACTCCTACGCCCAATCATACATAAAATCCAACGTGACGCTCAACAAGCTTGGACCAAACGAGGTTAATCAGCGTGCCTTTTTTGAAGGTTGGAACGCACCACCAAACACACCGGCTTCTTTTAGTAGGCTTAGAAGTATGGGCGATTCTGGTATGAACACCCTACCGGGAAATTCGTTTTTAGAAAGAAGACTGGGCAACTTGAGCCAAATTAAGTCGACTATTGATCAAAGAGTAGGAGAAAACGAACACGATGAAGCGTTGGAGACAGCAGAAAAGATTCAGAATATCGGAGACACTTCAAAAGGTGCCAACAAGGCTAGCAATGACCAAGACTCATCAATCAAGATGTTATACCAGGATTTGGGCACACTACTGAAAGGTGCGAAGGTTACTGAATCATCCGCATCTACTACCAAAAATACTGCACGTGTACAACCAGTCTTTAAAGGTAAGTATATTTCGCATCCCTAAATAGTGATGGCATGTTTATTTATGCAGATTTCTGTTTATCTCACCTAAATTGTATCATTTGTAAATCAATAGACAATAACGCAGATACCGGTGATGTGTTTGATATGGATTAAAAACCGATTAGCTTGCTTTTGGTATTAGTAGTATAGTGATTTTTTATATTGCCATTATTCTGTGTTTTATTATTGCTTTATTAGTATTTGAATTATTTTGGAAACTTTGTTGAAAATCATCAAAAAGAACGTTCATAGTAGTTATACTCTCTATCTATTTAATGATTCAATGTGCTCATTATGTACGATCTTTCTATAGATCCTGTATGAAGGGTAACTTTGTACAACCAAAGTATCATATGCATACTTTTTTAGTCGTTGAAGCGTAAGCCAAATATATTATGAACCACAAAATTAAAAATAGTGCGCAAGATTACAATATACCCTACCAAAAAAAAGAACGGGTGAGTGCATCCGGCAGACTAGGGGAGTAACAAAAACAAAGCTGAGATCTGCCATAATTTTTATAGTGATAGATATGTTCGTATTTATAAGCTATAATAAATATTAGCATATTCCTGTTCTTGGTAAAACAAACCACCAATCCACTGCTTCGCAGACGAACAAGCACACCATAGTGCAGCAACGGATGTGGCGCGATTTGGGTAACATCGAATGAATTGTTGGTAGTTGAGTGTGACCTTTGGCCTTATTGTCATTTTATTGGCGCGTTTATTGTTTTTTATGTTTTTATTACAAAAGAATCTAATTGTTTGATCATTTATAAGCGATTTTGCAACAATTTCTTGTTATCCAGTTATTTTTTTACGGGCCAAAAATGCTAAATAAAATTTTTTATACGGGGAGGGGGGGGGAGTGAAAATAGCCAGCTAGTTAGCAAATGATTGATGGAACATCTCCCGAAAACAAACACTAATATATGGGGGAGGGGGAGGGGGAGAGAGAGGAGATAGTGAGGTTTAGTTTTATAGCAGATTTTGTTGGAGTATCGTTCCCTTCCAAGGACCAACAGACTATTTCAAATCGAAAAATATGTGCAAAAAGGAGCATGAGCGTGGCATGGTAACACGCAAAAGCCGGCTGTCTTTGTCATTTTTTAAACTTTGAGTCCAACTTCTATGTTATGGGTCTTCAACAAGCAATATATTGTGTTTAGAATCTGGAGCGAAAGTCAAGCGATGTGTGGAAAAAAGAAGGGATGGAGAAAAAGGTGTTGTTATTTTTGCGTATTTTTCCCCATCCTAAACCACAGATTTAGAGTTATAGTTTTGCATCAATAAGTTTTGGTGATTTATGGGATTTTTTTTCAACAAATTTATTTATATTCAATGTGGACTCCGTCCTTTTTCCAAACATAAACCGAAAAAAAGAACAAAAAAAGAGAAACCTTGCTAGTCAAAGCTAACAAGAAAAATACATTATATAACCCCAAACATAACTCAGCGATGGCAACTTCAAAGAAAAATATTACAGACAAGAATTACAAGGACATCTTTTTCTACGTCCCCAACCTGATTGGTAAATTTAACATTGATATTTGCTTTTACTTTGAATAAGTACATCTCATGTAGAATCTCCGTACAATTGTTAGCCAAAAATACAAACATACATACTCAGCTATATTGATATATTCATAGGATACTTCAGGGTAATACTAACCATGGTGGCGGTATACTATATGTACTACGAAAGGCCCTTTCTATCTCTGCTCACCTATGGATTGTCCGAACTTCTCGATGCCGCTGATGGGTATTTTGCAAGAAAGTTGAACCAATGTAAGGCACACAATTTTTATAAGAAAACTTGGTTATTATTAGAATAAAAGAGAATTCTAGCAGTTTTTAAAGAGCACATTCTTCAATCACGTTCTAAAAGAGTTTGTTTAAAAATAGGTTCAAAATTCGGGCAGGTTTTGGATATGGTTACAGATAGATGCACAACAACATGTCTCCTTGCGTACTTGGCGCAAATATATCCAACATTTATGATGCTGTTTTACTTTTTGATAGCACTAGATATCAGCTCACACTACATGCAAATGTTCTCTTCGCTAACCTGTGGGAATGCATCGCATAAAGAGATCAATAAAAACGCAAACATCATACTCAGACTCTACTACACTGACCGCAGAATGTTGTTCTGGGTATGTTTCGCGAACGAAGCGTGCTTCCTTTGTTTGTACGTGCTGCACTACTTGGAACCTGGATTTTTCTGTAAGTTTATTTTCTTTATTCAACAATATATATGGGCAAAAAATATAAGCGTGGTAAACGGAGGTTGTAAAAATCACTCTATTCAAAAGAAAGTAACAAACGTATAATGATCATATTGCTGTAACATGAAATAACAACGATCAACTATAGATAACCTTGTGCTGCTCATTGAAATTGTGTCCTTCCCTATAAGTCTATTAAAAAATGCAATCAACATCGTTCAGCTATGTGAGGCGAGCAAGCAGCTCGCAATAGTCGATGCCAAAAGTGCTTAGACATTTAAAAGCCTAGGATTTTCTTTTCTTTTCTTTGTAAAACCTAGACAGTGCTCCAGAGGTTTCAGCCGCATCCAATTTATTATTAAGCTTAGCACGTTTTTCCTTTTCCAATTTGTCCAAAAGTTGTAGCTTTCGAATGTCAATAACATTTTTTTGTTTCTTACGTAGTGCCCTCTTTGCCGCAGAGTTTCTTCCACGTTTTTTAAATTTAAGCTGTTCGTTACGTTTAAGTTGCATCTCTTTGACTAGTTCCTCTCTAGCCTGCTGCGCGCTCTTTGCTGCTGAAGTAGTCTCCATCCCAGCAATAAAGTTAGGATCAAGATTTATCATATCTGGCTGTAGCTTGTCTAGTAGTGATGCCACCTCGGCTTCCTTGCGCTGTTTAGATGTCTGGAATGGATTAGCCTCCAGAGTATCATAGTTGGGTTCTCCTGCACCTGGAACAAGAATCGAAGAAAATCCAGTGCTGTGTCCAAAACCCAAAACGTCTTCATATGGAACGAACCTAAGTGATTCTATGGTGGTTCCTGAATGTAAATGTGATAGATAGGGATCTTTTGCCTTGGATTGCAATGCATCCTTCCATATTGTCACGTATCCATTGTGGCTGTAGGCCAGCATACCCAGCTGGCTAATGTCCATACTGGTTGCTGGTGTAAAAGTCCTGTACGAGTGGAGCTCTTTGTAGTGCATCCGAATATCCCACACCTTCAGCAAATTATCCAATCCAGAAGTTGCCATGTATGTACCACTATGATCAATCGCTATTGAGCTAATCGGCGTCTTGTGACAGAGCATCTTGACCAGCGGCTCACTAGTTGATGGCGACCACAACGTTACTGTTCCATTTCCATGCCCTAAATGCTCTACTGCATTGTACTTTGACGAAACCATGGCCTTACAGGGCCCCAATTTGGTTTTTAATTCCGCTACAATTTGCCCGGTTGAAACATCCTGGTATCTTAACATTCCTTGGTTGCCCACTCCCACCAGTAGAAAATGGTAGGGCAAAAAATCGAGCACATTAGTTTCTACAAACTTTTTCAAGCAATGGATTTCTGCTCCTCGACTGTCATACAAATACGTGTATTTTTTCTGTGCTACTGCAAACATTGTTTCATTATGTAGATATTTTACATCTCGCACTGTCTCCCTGACATGGAACTCACACTGGACCTTTCCACCAAGCCAGTCAATACTGGAAATATGACCTCTATCCCCTCCAAGTAGCAAGTGTCTGCCATTTCGGCTATAATCGATATTGTATGGTCCAAATTCATCAAGTTTTAATTCAAATCTTCTCTGTACACTGTTAATATCTACATTCTTGACAATTTCGTCCTGTTTAAATTTATATGTCTTTTCCATTTCATTTTCTGGAACCAAATAACCTGCCTCTCCAACATTTAGAATTTCGGCTCTTGCTGCCCTTTCTGCAGCTAAAAGACCTATATCTTGCTCCTTAAATGTCTTTTGCCTCTCCCTCTGTGTCTTGAACTTTCTTAGCGAAGCATATTTTACTCTGTTGTATTTTCCCACCTTTGTTTTTAGATTTTTTAAATACTCGCTTTGTTCGTTTTCCTCTACACTTTCTACACCCAATATCAGTTTTCTTCTTTCTTTGGCCTTTTGGTTCTTTGCTGATATGTCCTTCAGCAGCTCGTTCTTGATTCTTTTGCTGGTACTCTCTTTGGCCACACCAGATTCCTTTTCTTTTTGCTTTTCGCGCAGTTTTTTTTCCTTTGCCACACCCATTTTTTATATTATATCTGATGTAGCGTTTATCTTAGGAAAATACGGTTTGATATTAATTTTATAAATGTATCTTTTAAAGATCGTTACTATTACTCTATATATACGTTTGTATTTTTTTTTCGCCCAACGCTAGTTATTACATGAGAATCAAAACTGAAAAAATTTTTTTTACTTTCTTCTGCAAAAAAAAAAAAAAAAAACTCATCGTAATTGTCCACCAAATTAGATGAAAGATTTAATGTTGTAGCCAAAACTGATTTAACAGTAAATGGCTCTAAAAATTCTTAGAGCCTTCTTTTACAAGCCTTTTTTTTGGGGGGTGGGAAACATGTTCCGCTTTACCTATGTCAACTTGAAGCTAAACACAAAAACACACCTTCAAGTTTAGAACCTATCTTGTCTTTGTTTACTTTTTCAGCAACCCCAGAGATCGTTAAATGTCTTGTTAACGTAAAACAGCGCGGCCTATCCCATCATTTTTTTATGGTACCTTTTCTTCCAGAGCAATTTTTTTTTGCGATTTTTGCTGAAGTTATTCGTAAAATTCAAAGTATTGCCTATTTACCTTGAAAATCGCCATTTACTTGAGTACTCCAAACAAAAAGCAATAACAAATAACGCAAATAACAAAATATAAATAAAATGAATCCTATCCCAATCGGACAACCGATTACCCCTATAATGCCTGGTATACAGCAGCCACCACTGGGGTACATTCCGGGAACAATGCCCAAGATATCCAAACAACCACCTTGTACAATACCAAATCGAACGGTTTATGCAAATAACCTAAACGAAAAGATTCGAATAGAAGGCAAGCCCAATTTCAAGTTTATATGACTTTTTCAGAACAACCTAGTTTTGAAATTGTATTTATAATCCAGATTATCTGGAAGATTCGGTCCTGTTTTTCCTATACTTTGCATCTTTAACCGTTAAATCCTCCTTCCCCTAAAAAAGTACAAACAAATATACACAAGACATATCAATAACACAAATGCTTTATTCACTAATATAGCACTTAAAAAGGCTCTAGAAGCCATCTTTAAAATATACGGAAAAATCGTCGAGATCCGAGCAAATGCCAGTCTGAATAGAAAGGGTCAGGCTTACATTACATTTGAAAACATTGATGATGCTGAGCGAGCGGTTAAAGAGGCTAATGGATTTGTTTTGTTTGGGAAACCGATGGTAATGAATTGACACCTATTAATTTTAATTCAAAATCTAAATGTGGTACGAGATAGACTTTTTTGTTTTTTTTTGAACACTGCAGAAAGAGTGGATTGTAGAATTGTACTTAATATCTGCTAAAACTGCAGAATCTCGATTTATTTATTAAGTGGTGGGGCTTTACATACTGAATTTGAAAAATAGATGGTTCAATTCGCTAGATATGATTCATATGTATCCGCTGTTAGCGATGGAAAGGATTTGGATGAATACAAGTCTCATCTCAAAATAGAAAAAGGTAAGCATACCGTTTCCTAGTTTATATATCCAACACCACCATCACTTGTAGAGTAGTGTGCGGTGCTCATTTTTTATTCAGAATACTAACACTAAACTCCCTTCTGAACAATAGAGAAACGGGAAAAACTGATGAGACAGGTGGAATCAAAGCCAGGACTCGGTATAGCTGGTATACCAGGCATCATTCCACAACCTATGGGTGTGCCAGGGCCGTACAACTATGCTGGCGTTGGAGGTCCAGTATTGACTGCCAACCTTCCCAACAAAATCTTGTTTTTGCAGCAGATTCCTTCACAGGTTAACAAGCAGGAGCTCGAACATACCTTCAGAAGTATGTACGGATTTGTTGAAGTTAGAACTGTTCCGGGAAAAAGCAGTATTGCCTTTGTGGAGTTTGAGGATGAAGGAAGCGCCATCGAAGCAAAGAATGTATTAGGAAATGAATGGAACCTGAAGGAAGGCCAGCCACCAGTCCTGATCACTTTTGCAAAGAGATGATATCCAATATTTATGTCTTTTTTCCGCCCTTTCCTGTTTTTATTTTATTCCTGTAAAAATGCGACTATTGTTATTATCTACCATGCTCATATCCGTGTTAATAATATGTCGATTGTTTATTGTATAAATTATAGTAAACACCTCAAAATTATAAATATTAAACACAAATAAATAATAAAACCAGAAAAAAAAAGACTAAAATGCTACTATAGGGAACACTACCTCCACTCCCAGAACTTGGTGCTTACATACTTGGGATCAGAAACAACCTGTCCCTCGCAATAGTCAGCAACCACAGAAATGGTGTCTGCATTTTTGGTCTCAATTTCTTGAACAACCTTGTCCCACACGCGAAGGATACATGCAGTATTGTTAAAGTAATATTTTGTAGTATTGTTTATAAGCGAATCGGTAAGGTCGTACAGACTGTGTGAGCCTTCAATCGGAACAACGTTTGCTGGTCCAAAATCGTCTTCGGAACCATTGCTATCATACATTAATTTACTTTTCAGCTGGTCAACACTGACCTTTTTATATGGGTACGTTGATGGATCAGATTCGTGCATCTTTGAAGCAGTTTCTAAAATAAACTTGACTTGTGATACTAATTCTTTTACTGCCATTTTTTCCACCTTGTAGTAAGAAAACCTCTTACTTACAAACCATGAAATCAAAACAACTGGTGTCAAGAGCTTGAGGTTAGAGACTATCACGTTGATAAGCAAAAGTAATAGCAACCTTAACTGACAAAATAGAGAGTATGTAGTGGTTTTGGATACCAGGTACAACTCAGATGACTCTTTCCCATCTGCATCTTCTGATTCCAGATTAACCACCTGGATATCGCTCTTTTCATCTGCTGAAATCTTATCCAAAGCAGTATCAAAAATTTTTTCCAGATCTGCACTTGTCATAAATAGTACGCTTCTAAGAACCTGTTTTATTTCTGCTTCTGACATTCCGTGGGTTGCTATCAACTCTGGGTCCTCAAGTTCTCCGCTATCCTGACTGCCATCAAACCCAAAGACTCTTGCTTTTACATACTTTTTCATCACACCCTCAACAATTTCAACCACGTCTTTAGGACTCTCCCTTATTAGTGTTGCCTTCTTGATTGTCAATGTTTTACTATTGATTTTATCAAGCTTAGTGTTTTTGATCTCGAGAATTTGCTCCTCAATGTTCAAGTCGCAGTCTTTGCTTCCTCGGTACCTTTTTAGCGTGCCCTCAATTATTCTTGCCACATCAGCAATTTTCTGTGCAGTGTGTTTATCGGGAACACATATTGGTGCAAATGGATATATGTTCGAGGCGTACCTTATCGGATATCTCACTACATATCCTTTATTACATTTCAGCACGGGCTCCCCTGTGTAATTTTCCTTAGACTCCGTAAACACACGCACAAAATCACCGAGCTCGCTTATCAGCGGAACGCTTCTTGTGGATTTTTTGGACA
The DNA here is from genome assembly GCA_001969505.1 of Zancudomyces culisetae. NCBI lineage: Eukaryota > Fungi > Kickxellomycota > Harpellomycetes > Harpellales > Legeriomycetaceae > Zancudomyces > Zancudomyces culisetae. Next base: position 46,119 of record LSSK01001727.1, read on the forward strand.
GGAGTGTGTCTTCGGGCTCTCCAAAAGCCTGGCGCCTAGGAATTGATGCACCTACTAGACAAGTACCATGTTTTGGACACCGTAATCCCTGTGGCTTGATAAATTTATCAATAGCATATCTCAAATATGCATTGGCCAATTCACCAATTTTTTCATACCCGTCTTCAATTTCTGGCAGCTGAATTTCCTTAACCGCTGCACTGTGGTTCGCATTTCTGTATCCAACAACAAATTGCTCGTTCTGTTTCCACGTTGCAAATACCACACCCACAGCGCTTATCAGAAGTAGGACTCTGAGTAGTATACATTTTAGCGATAGAGTTTCCTCCTTGGCGGCCAAGTTCTCAACTGTTTTTGGCACGTATGTTGGCTCAACAGCAATTCCCTCGTTACTTGCTTTGATTCGTTTGTTTTCTTCCTGTGTCCGCCATTCTTCCATACCAAATTCGTCCGCAAACACTTGTGATAACCGCCTCTGCTTCCTTTGAATTGCTTTAGAATATTCATCCCGTCGCTGATGGATCGAAGTTTCTTCTGCTTGTGATACGCCCCTTGGTCTTTGTACCTTGGCTTCTGGGGATGCTCCGCCTTCGCCACCGCTTATTCCGCTGTTCAACGTTGGGAACGAGTCTATGGTGATTCTGCGATTTTCTTTGGTACGAGACGTTACGCGTCTACGATCTTCGTCACACCCCGCAAACAATCTGGTATACCCTTCTCCAAAGCTGGGTACAGCAGTGCTTTTTTGTGGTCGCGGAATAGGTGGATATGATGGAAATGCAGATTTATCAACTACTTTTTCTGGCACCACCTCAGGCTGCGATTCTGCTTTTGCCTCCAACTCCGTTTGCTGTTCTCCAGTTTGAGGCTTCTCTCCTACATCCACATGCTCTTGTGGGACCGCTGCTTTGACAGCAGTTTCCTCCATGACAACATCTTGATGAATTTGCTCCACTTCCATCTCATTTGCTCCTCTTTCTAAACCTCCCTTAGACTTTCTATCTCGCTTCCTCTTCTTGGATTTCTTGGATGTCTCGGCTTCGCTGTATTTTGCCTCTGCCTCCTCAGTAGCAGTATCTGCGACTTTCTTCATGGAATCCGGGGATCTCATTTGATGGCTATCTTCATCATCCTTTTTAGTATCCTGGTGTTTTCTCTTTCTCTCTTTCTTTCCTATCTTTTTTGTGGGCGTCTCGGATTCCTCTTGCGTTTTAGCGACATCCCCGCTTTCCTGCTTCTTCTTCTTTTCGTGTGAATGAACTTTTTCATGACTCTTCTTTGTGGTCTATTTGTGTATTTTTATATTCTATAGTTTTTAATCCCCTCTCTTTCAAAAAAAAAATCATAATGATGGGTGTCGGTAATTTTCCACATTGTTACGATAAATATTGGTGAAATTAAACCCACCTTCTTTTTTGATCTCACGTTTTCCTCAAAAAGCTGTAGCAATTCATCCCTCTTTGCATTAGGGGGATAACGAACCTCGTGTTTGACTAGTATATTTCTGATTTCTGGAACTCTCAGAGCATCCATGTTGAAGTCCTCGCTCAAATACTCAGTCCCGCTTATATCAAAATTTACATTCATGTTTTATTTCTACACTCTTGTCTTTTGGTGGTTAACTTATTGTATTATCTTATTTTTCCCCTTTTCTCTACTTGATTTTTTGGAAATCCTGTGTTACTCAAATCTCTATTAGCTTTTAGGCTCTATATTCGACTCACTCCAATGATACCACCCTCAAATATTAAGTATTTCTTTTTTTCCGAGCCGGCTATGCTGCTAATGCTATTATAGTGGTGAAAACTTTGTTAATAATTATACTTGAAGTTACTGTACCCCATTTTCCCTTGAACATTTATGATATGAATGTTTGAAAATTAAATAGAATTCACACAAACTTGGTACCTTTAAATATGACAATAAAGTTACAATAGCCTTCTTTTCTTTACGAGCAAGCTGTGCTCTTTGAAATTAGTTGATATATTTGATGTTGCAAAAATGAAATTTGATATCTAGTAGTTTAAATTACAACCACAATACTCTTATATTTATATTTGCGTTTGTGTTTATATTTCTATTTATTATTATTTGAACCTGGATTATTTTTCATTCAGTTGCGTTAACTTTTTGTTTACTCGAATTTTTTTCCAACGTCTGTTTAACTGATCAAGAAAAATTTTTCTTACTTCAAAGGGTGATGCAGGCGGTATTAACCCAATACCACCTATGGTTGCCATTGCTACCCAAACTTCAAACCATGCATCATTTCTGTTTTTGGGCAATGCAGTATTATAGCATCATTCCCATTTCATCTTATTCGCTGTAGCTCTTAAGTTTTGCATTTACTACTCTTTTTTTCCTTGCTTTGGATGCAGGAAAACAAAATTGCCTAAACCTTATAACCACTATTTATTCGCTCGTTTTATTTGCGTATTTTTGGTTTCTGTACATTCATTCGCTAGACTGATTCAAGCTCTCTTGCTTGCTCTTGATTAAACAAGTTTGTTTGTTTGTTTTTTGTACAATAAGCCAATATACTTTCCTCCACACATTCAATAAAAAAACAATATCTAAACTTTATTACAGCTTTAAGTAAAGAAAAACAAGCGTCGTGGAAATAGAAGATTAGGAAGCACATCCCAAGTTGTTATTTGCTCGAGTTGGATATCCAATTTTGAGGACGAGAGTTGTGTAATATTGTTAATGGTCAAAGTAGGATAATAATGGATATGAAAATACTCTGATCCTTAACACTTGGTCCAGGTGTGTATCGTGTTTATCTAGCTTCCTATTCGGGATAGTTTTTTACATGGTAAATCGAGTATAGTTAAAGCAAGTTTACATCATTTACAGATCCGTAAATGTCGATTAATACGGGTAGTTCGACCAACTGATGGTGTGTTTTGCTAATTAAGCTATATCCACTCAAATCAACATGCCACAATACACTAGCTTTTTCTCCCACCCTGTTTAACAAAGTATCATTATCTTTGAGTGTGGTATTTGACTTACATCCTTCCGGTCCGACCTTGTCACTCAAAATTGGTGCGAAACACATTACTTTTACAATGTAAACAAGTCCTACACTGAATCTGAATTCTAACCACAACAACGCGGTACTGCGTTAAAAAAGATCACCTATTACCATCAACACCATAAACCTTCATATATCTATCCTCTCCAGTCTCTCTGGATAACAGATTTCCCCCCCCCCCCCCCCCCCCCCCCCCCCCC
>LSSK01000336.1:0-18413 GCA_001969505.1 Zancudomyces culisetae
AGCACCTCACCAACAAGCACTTCAACCAGCTCAACCTCAACATCCCCAACAACCAGCTCAACATCCCCAACAACCAGCTCAACATCCCCAACAAGCACTTCAACTAGCTCAACATCAATCAGCTCAACAACATCAACCAGCTCAACAACCAGCTCAACAACATCAACCAGCTCAACATCAACCTCAACATCCCTAACAACCAGCTCAACATCACCAACAACCAGCACCTCACCAACAAGCACCTCAACTGGCTCAACCTCAACATCAACCAGCTCAAGCTCATCTACTTGTGATTCCACCTCTGTTGGTCCTAACATTGTTATATCATCTACTAAAAAGAACAAAGACTATGACTTCACGCACGCTCTTACAATTCCATGTGATACAAGCGACTTTGAGTTCACTGCTAGCATCACTGCTAGCTCAGACTTCTTTGTTGCACTCATGGACGACAGTGGGTTCTACAGTCCTAACGGTGTAGTTGAAGCTCAATTTGGTTTGTCATCTGGTATCAGTTCCATCAAGAAGGGTAAATACGCTTTGGTTAAACGAAGCAACATTTTCACAAGAGCAAACTTGCAAGATATCAAGATTGTTTACAAAGATTCTCAACTTCAAGTCTTTGTCAACAACTCGCTTAAGGCATCATACAAGATTTCCAACTTTAGCATGACTTCCCTAGCTATGGCACCATTTAAGGGCACCGCCGGAGTCTTCAACCCTACTTTTTCATGTGAAAGCATTTCTAACTGTGAGCAGCAAGAGAGTCTGTCTATTACTCCAGTTCTAGATTCTGATGAGGCCCACTAGCTGCATCAGCTTTAAATTAACTTTTTTTCATGTTTTTTCGTAACTTATACAATATATTTGCCAATACTCGGTAATTATGTAGCTTTTTTTTATTGCTCAACATCTTTCCGGTCATGCTTGAGTTATTGTTTTTCTGAAAATTATCTAGTGGGTATGGATTTCCTAGATAATTGATAGGCATCGGCTAGGTACTCATTTAAGATCTTTATTTTTTAGTTTTAATTATTAAATAAAAATTTCGAGCAAAAAAGAGAAAGGATAAGAAAAATACGCAAAGTAAAAAGTCCAAAATCATGAAGGGATTAGTAACTGGATCTACTTGCAACTTACATATCCCGAGCATAAGCAGGGACTTATAGAGATGGGGAGGATAAGAACAGGTAGGTTTTGGACAGCAGAGAGGCTGGCAAAACTGGGAACAATAGATGAAAAGTTCAAGACCAGGTGCCCATTTTGTAAAAAAAACAGCGCAGAAACCATTGACCACATGTTACTGGACTGTAGATACTGGACTGTTGTTAGGTATAAAACTCTGGAACGTATCCCAGATATGTCAACTGTAGGAAGTGAGGAGAGAGGTAGTAGTGAAGGGTGGCGGAATTTTTTTGTAGGGCGACTCCTTGGAGGGGAGTCAAAAAGAATGGTTACTCTCTCCGTTAATAAGAGAGAAACCGAAGCACCATCTTTGGTTGAGCTGGTAACGGCACAATTTCTGGACAGAATATGTCGAACGAGGATGCAAATCTTAGACCGATTTAGATCAGAAACAACCTCCTTGAACCAACGCCCGGTGGGTATGGAGTCCCTAGAGGGACGGAGGGGAATTGGGTAGGTAGATATTTTATAGGATTATTTTTTGTAGTTTTATGGGATATTTATTTAAATTCATCAAGTAAAAGCATAAACCATTTGCTAAATTCAGCATCAAAAGGAAAACGATTAAATTCAAAAACATTTTACTATTTTGCGATGCCACGTACTTTGGTACCTCTACCATTTGATTTAATTGAAACTTTAGTGATATTCAATTACAAAAGCATTTTCAATAATAAAAAAAGCTTACTGGTTGGAGCAGGTAGATGCACCAGGACAACTAAATGTAGGAGCATAAAGGGCCGCAACTCCCGTTAATGGCGCAAATGCCATGCTCTTAATCTCAAAGCCCGTGTCGTCCATAAATTTTTTCATGTCACGAGTTACTGTGTTGTTGTTGTCTATTAACATCTGTAATTTATAGTCTTTGAAGACAATCTTGATGTTTTTAGAAGAAACTAAGGCCGGAACATCTGATCTTTTAACTTGTGCATATTTTCCTCTCTTGATTGCATTTGTGTCTGAAGATAATCCAAATTGAAGTTCAATGTTACCCAGTGGTCCTCTAAACCCACTTGCATCCATAAGTGTGACATACAAGTCGCTTTCGGCTATTACATTTGCAGAAAACTCAAAGTCTGTTTGGTTGCATGGAATAGTTAGTGCTCTACTAAAATCGTAGTCCTTTTTTTTATCTACTGCAGACAACAATGTGTTTGGACCTACAGATAAGGATTCGCAAGGTTCTGCTGTCGGTGGAGTGTTTATGTAGTTTAGTGATGAATAATATGTGGATTCAGACTCCTGGAAAGTTGCCGAAAATTCACAACTTGCAGTGTTCATACATGTATAAGTGATATTTGAGACGCCTGCCGAGTCGTATTGAGCACCAAATGCAAACCATAGTGTGGGTGAGTTGGAAAGTGCAGCACTGTCATAATTATTTGAAGATAATTTTATTAGTGGTATATCACCTGTAGACATCCATAAGCTAATACCAGAACTGTCAGCACGTACCACAACACTCTCAGATATTTCTGGGATAAGGTTAACATCAACAGCAACTGAGTTTTTGCTTGAGCTAATCAACCACTTTCCACTGTTAAATCCGATAATTCCTTGAATAAATTCCCCTTGGGTTGATGATGATTTTGTTGTACTTATTGAAAAATATATATCCGATGTTGTATCAACGATATTAAATAAAATCTCGTATTGCTGTGATGAACAGGACAAATTGATGGCTTTATCCCAATTAAAGACATCTTCTGTGGTTTGTCCTGCGGCGCTACCAAATGCGACAGAGTCTATTGATTTGGTGCATCCTGGGGCTTCAGTAAAATCAGTAAAAGTATTTTCTTCCTGAACAGATGTGTTAGAGGAGAGAGAATCCTCTATACTAGTTATATCTGGTGTAGAAACACTAGAGGCATTGTGTATGTCAGTGGTCTTTTGTACATCTGCTTTATCATCCGAATCAAATATCAAAGTCATTGTAAGTATTGGGTCATCTGATTTAGTTTTATTAGAGTTTTCTGAAAGTGTGGACGTGGTTGTGATAGGTGTAGTAGCTGTGGTGGTAGAACTTAAAGAAGTTGCTAAAGTTGACGATGTAGTTACATCTGTTCTCAATGATTCAAGATCTGTATGCGACTCAGTACTCGTATCTTCCTCACTTTCTTCCGCGTTTTCGCACTCACTGACTTTACAGTTTGGACCTGTACAGTCTACATATTTTGAAATGAAGTTGTCCCAGTAATAAGCTGTAAGCATATAGACCGCTATTGTATCTTTTGTCTCACAAGCTTTACCCGTGAGTGATACCAATGTACTTGCAATACCGTTTAGTTTTAAGTGATCAGTCCCTGTCAACGGGCTTCCTGAGTCTCCTGAACATACAGTTTTTCCTTTCGTGACGCCAGCACAAAACACCTTTCCCTGTACATTTTCACTTGCTAGAAATCTATTACAATAGTCTTGCCTACCCTGGATTACATTCAAGGTATTTAATGCAGACGAAGTATTGCTACTGGAAGAAGTATATCCAAAGCCGGCTGCTATGTATGTCTTATTTTTATCAATAGGGTCCGTATCTATTTCCACAGGGGTAGCTACATCGGTACTTACACATCGATCAAGAAAGATCAAGGCAATGTCATTAGCGTATGGTGGAATATTTTCGTACTCTGGATGTATCTCTACACTCTTTATGTTGTAGACTGTGTTGTCATTGTTTGGTAGTGCTTGTATGCTTCCCAGTGAAACTTGAATAACATCCCAGTTTTTTTTATCGGTGCTTACAGCGTTCATACAATGGGCAGTCGTAAGTATCACGTTGGATGTTATCAGCTCTGCTGTACAAACGTGACTACCATCGCTTGCACGTATAATATGTGCGATATATTTGTAATCGTCAGGGTTTGCGGCTGAACCGCCTATGATCCTGCTTGGTAGGTCTCGTTTGGTCAGTCTGCCAGGTAGTGGAAGTATTTGGCTCCACAAGGCATTTTCATTTATGACTTCAGAAGCCACGAACGCAAGTAACAAACTTAGTACCTTCATTGTTATCTTGTAGTTTTTGCTTTATATTTGTATATGAAATTGTACTACTCACGCTTTTTCCTTTGGTCGATTAGCTTTTTAATGTAATATAATATGTTGTGTAGAGATGTGTAGTAATATGATGTGATATGATATGATGTGATATGATAGATGTGTTTTACTGGAATTTGTTGGGATGAGATGAAATATATGAACTAAATTTGATAAGTGTACTTGTAGAATAGGAGTTTTTTCACGTACCAGTATATATATGTGTTCTTGTTTAAAAAGGAGATTATATTCATAGTGTTAGAAAAAAATTACACTATTGAACAAAAAAATTTTGTTAGTTTCTATTATGTTTTTACCATTAGTTTCTTCAGCTTTTTAATTTCTTCAAATACCCGCTCAGCTACGGAACACCCAAGTATCATTTCTAGCAATAATTTTATTGAATTTTTTTCTTCTATTTATAAAATCATAATCATGTAGATTGGTAATAAACAAGCATATTTTCAAAACTTGAAATATGTAAGAGCTGCACGTTATTGGGTTAGTTTTTCTATCAAGTAGTTTTTTAACGATTCTCATTAGTATAAAAGAGTGGTGTAGGGGCTTGAATTCAAAACACTCAGGTTTTAATAATAGTACTAAAAATAGAAATGTAATATATAATAACTGTTATTATTAGCTAATACGATTTTTTGTAGATACTTGTCTAGTTTGTTGGTCTCCCTCTTTAACAATTTGATTAAAATAGGATCAACAAACAACAGATATAGGAATTACTCGGATATTGTAGACCCAAATTAGTTTATCTTGCTTTTTAAAAGAATTCTATGATGCTTCTGGAAGGTTTAATAAACTAGCGATTCAAAAAATGCATAATATATATGTTACAAACCGAGTCATTAATTGATTTTTTCTTTAAATATGAATTTAAATAGCTTAATCTGTTTATGGTGTGGGTTATATTTATTGCATGTGTATTTACAAAAACCATAAATTATAGGTACAATTACATTAATTGGTTAGAAATTTAAAAAGAAGAGCCTTTTTTTTGTGCGTTGTAGTGCAGTGGATTACATACTGCAGTTAAAAACACTGAAGTACCAATTTGCCGAAATGTCCTTTAAGAAACCCATAGTTTCAAAAGAAATAATACTCTGATGATGGCATAGATTTTTCAAGATCTAATTTTAGATACTCGATTTTCTTTCTTCAGTGATGTACAGATGGTTGATGATGCTTGTTCTTAAACTTCTTAACTTAGAAGTATAGAAGGATATAGTTCTTCAATCTATTTATTGTCTTATTTTTAGATTGTAAACCATACTTTTGGAGTTGGATTTAGGCCATTCTATTACCTTATACTAGTTCAATAAAAATACCGATTTGTTTAGTATTAAAAACTAACTATAATGTATTATCATTCAACACTCTTTTCGCAGCGGCTATTCGTTTCTGAGTTATAATGCCAGATGGACCAAATATACAAAGAGATGTATTTATAAATGTTAAACTCCTAATCCCATTTGTACACTTCAACACCACATGGTTATTAAGACAAAAAAATAAAACAGCATATGACTCTTATTTCGCAATATCCATAACTATGACGAATGAACAACAAATCAAATAAGGATTACCCAGGATATATTTTTCGGGACAACACAATCACCAAAGGAGGGAGAGCAAGCCAAGCGCTCAAGGTCTAGTACTTTGCACTATATTAACAATTTCTTGAACCAATTCTCGGTGGGTATGGAGCCCCTAGAGGATCAAAGGGAAATTGGTTAAATAGATATTTTTTAGAATTATATTTTCTGTAGTAATACTTGGCATAGATTTAATAAACATATCCAGAAATAAATATGTATATATTGGTAAAAAATTTCCGTTTTGGAAGAAAAGGGTATGTACATACCAAATGCAACTCGAATATGATCCAAATGTGATCCAAATGAGTTTCAGTGGCAGTGGTAGTTGCAGACTCGGAAAGTGATAGTTATTTATATGTCCATATACATATTCACATGTGAATGTTCGATTCATCTCACTTGTGATTGTTGGTATTGATATTAATAGCAATGATGTGAATTCGAGGGCAAGGTGAAGGGTGATAGAGCTCTTGATGTATCTAGATTGAGGTAACTTGTACAATTGGTTTTATCGCAATTGCGTCGCATGTGATAGTAAACAGTACCTAAAATAGAAATACCATGGACATAAACGATTTCTAGCTTTCATTCTAATACTTTTCATTAGCGAAGAGTTACTAATGAAATATGAGAGTGGATGTAACAACTTGTATCATCATGATGTTTTTAGTTTTTTATGTTTATTAGCAGTGGTTTCACTTGAGAGCCTAACTGTGTGGGCGATTGTAGTACATCTTTTATTTTTCTTGCGATTTATGTACGTATATTGAACATTTTTCCTTTACAAAAAAAAATGCCTAAAAAAGCTATCAGTAGAAGAAAAAAAAGTAAAGCAGTTTATACTACAATATATTACCTGTAGAGCAGATCAGCATTGTCTTGTCTGTCTTGGTATACTTATCTAGGTGATATTTTAATTGATTTGGTGAAAAAAAAAATTGAGTCTTGAACAGCAAAAACCAAAGTGGAAATCATGTAATGAGATTAAAACGAAAAAATTATTTTCAATGCTCGAAAATCTGTGTGTTTACAATCTAAAAATACAAAAACGGATTGCTTTGAAAAAAGGAATAATAGATGGATCCTAACAATGTGCGACACCTGCTTCACAAAGCAAGGCTACAAAGGGGCAGCAAAGCTATTGAAGGGAAAAACATTAAACAAAAGTATGGGCCTGCTGATGCTAAATTGAAATCAAGAAATGATCAATCTCGAATAATTGGTGGGAACGAGCAGGGTAATGGTAAACAAAGAGATGCAGCAAATATAGTTAGTGTAAATAATTTAAGAAATGAAAACAATAAGAGGGGACAAGGAGAGGGGGATCAAGATGCAAAGAATTTAGACAAAAAGCGAAAAAAAGAGCACATTGCTCATGGTGGAGAAAGGGCTAAAAAACCAAAACATGCAAACAAGGACAAGTACGATCAAGGTCATCCTGTTAGTGATATGCATGTAAAAAAAAATTATGCTGATGAGCTTGAAGAAATGGGAGAAAATGGTACTGAGCAGGGAATAAACGACGACAATGCTTTGCCATCTAGATCCTTTGATTCAAATATTACGGAGCCCAGTAAAATCGACAAGGATCGCGAAGTGAAAAATGGAGATGAAAGTAACGAACAAGATACAGATATTTTGGGAAATTTACCAAGTTTGGAAGAGATTGAACTCGATCAGAAACTGCAAAGATTGCAACAAGAAATTGAAAAAGAAAGTAAAGGTGAAGATATTCAAAGTGAAAACGGGAAGGAAAGGGAAAAAGAATTCACGACTATCGAGGAGGCGATAGAACTTGGAAAAGCTATCGATAAGGATGAGTGGGAACAACAGGAACGGGAAAGTAAATTAACAATAAAAGAGCAAATGGAGACCGAGCAGCAAATCTGGGAGGCCAAAGCGAGTAAATTGAAAGAACTGAGAGAAATAGTTGGTCATTTGGTGGAGTTGAATGTGGCTATTGAACAGGAAGAAAAAGAGAAGATGGAGAACTCAACAAAAATACATGAAAATAAACGCCCAACCACTAATGGAGAAAGTGAAGGTGAAAGCGAAAGTGAAAGTGAAAGTGAAAGTGAAGGCGAAATAGGTGAGGCCGAGATGCTAGAAATTGAGGATCAACTAATGAAGTGGTGAGCTAGTGAGGTTGAGCAAGAAAGAAAAATCAAGATGGATGGAAGGGAATAGTGAAAAGTGAGTAATGAATAAAAGACTGTGAATGATCTATTTGGTCGTTTATTTATTGAACTATTTGGGCTGTTTTTTATTCGAAGACAACGAGTAGGAGGGCTTTGTTTTAAAACAAATGACGTTGTTCCTCCCAGGAACAATTGGCTCGTCTTCGGCTAGTTGGATGTTGCCAATGGTCTCGGCTCCAGCATAGTTTCGATCAAGCTCGTCATGTAGGCGTGCAGCAAGCTGGCGTACAGATGTTCCGGCTTTTATCAATAAACAATCTCTGAAGGCACCGTCAGAAGAAGAGTGAGCAGAATCTACATTCTCCAAGTTATTGGAAGAGCTGGCGCCAAAATTGTTAATGTTTTTGACGGGAAATACGGGAATCATTTTTAGAGATTGGATAGCGCAAGTGATGACTTGTCTAGTACCAGTCCCGTCGTAACGATACAAAACCATGTCGCGGATACGCTCGAGCTCGGCTTTGTCGGTACTACTGAGAGGCTTGAGTTCATTTTCTAGCGAAGGATCATCGCTCAAGCTGATGAAATCATCACTTCCTGTGGTGTATTTGATGTATTTGAGCCTGGCCATTGTTTTTAAAAAACATTCGGATAGTGCACTGGTCAACACTACCCGGTCGGGCGCTATTCCATCTTTGAGTTTTTGCTTTTGTCCCTTGATGTTCGAGGAGTCGCCATTGGTAGAGACATACATTGCTTCTTGGTCCATGCAATATTTCTTGAGAATTTTGGCAATATTCTTATCAGCCTCTGGGTTGTCGATTTTATTGAGTGCCACTACTGTTGGAAATCTTTCATCAATAAATGAATACACAAATGTGCTCAAATCATCCATGGTCCATTCCCTTAATGGGTGAGCAAGCGCCGGATCGCTCAGCGTTCTTACTATCACCTCACGCCCCGCCCCGTATCCACTCAATTGTGCCTGAAATGTAGCTACTGCTGTGCTTTCTATGGATTTTATTTTATTCTTTTTTATTTTCGAGTTGTTCTTGCAAACAGTTTGATTTGTAGTATAGTGCAAATTTAATTTAATTTAATTGCTTCTTTTTTCTTTCTTTTTTTAAGCCTCTGGTATTTAGTAGGACTAAAGTGTTAAGGAATAAAGCAAAGTTCTATAGTTAGAGAAATTTATTTCTTACTCGTTGCCACATGTCTTTTTACAATAACATCCCATCGCTTTTTAAGATTGTTCAGGATCCATGCATGAATCTCTGCTCTCAGCCACTCAATATCGTTAATTGGATCGTACCCTTTTGTTTCTTTTCCATTAGCATCGGTAGTTCCGCTACTATCAACAACATGTATTAGCGCATCAGCTTGACGCAAGTCGTCCAGAAATTTATTACCCAATCCAAGACCCTCTGAGGCCCCCGGAACCAAACCAGCAACATCTAACAGTCGGATAGGTACGAACCGTTCACCATTATTACACCAGCCATATCTTGGACGACATACAGAGGATTTGTTATATTTTTTACAGGGGCATTCGACCACATGATAAGCTACACCCTGATTAGGCTCGATTGTCGTAAAAGGATAATTTCCCACTTTTGCGGTTGCATCGGTTACTATTCATGGATTTATGATTTGTTTTGATTTTGCTGTATGAATGAATAAAGTGGCAATGAGACAAAAAAAACAAAACAAAAACATAAAAAGATATGGTGGTAATTTTGACGGATGATAAATTTACACTTTGGAGTTGGCATGAATTGAAAATAAAATAAAATAAAACAAATGAAGTAATGGCTATATAGAAGAAGGCAAGAAAAAAAAGAGTTAAATACCTGCGTTTAAAAAACTCGATTTCCCCGCCGAGGGCTTTCCAACGCATGCGATAACAAAATTAGACATATTTCATTCTATTTATTGGGGGGGTTAAAGTTATGATCCTTTACCAAAATTGATGATATATTTTTCTAATTAAAGGTATTAACTGCTGAAATGTCTGTTTGAGTTTGATATTGTTGGATTTTTGACAATAATTGGTTGGTTTTTTTTTTGGCACCAATTGGTTATATCATGGCAACAATTACAAAATAAAAATGATAGAAAAAATGCCGGATAAGTGAGATGGGTAGAGCTGGTAATGTAATAGTGTATTTCTATAAATCAAATAAACACAGATATATACCACTCTTACAACGCAAATTTATAAGATGATGTAGTGATATATGAGTGTAATATTCAACGTGGTAGTCTTGGGTGTCTTATTTTGTCTAGAAAAATACACTCTGATCACATCACCTCTCCTTCCCCAACAGAGTGTGTCCACTGGTGTATTCTAAGCGTATATATGTGGTTAAATGTCGGATCTGCAGAGTTAAAAAAAAATTATAATCAAGAATTAATCTCAAGATAGTGTTCGAGCTTGCCATAGGGTTTATTCAATATTAAACTCTTTTACTTGGTATTTTCAGTCTTAACGTGTATTAATTATGGTGAAGAAAACAACAAAGCGTATAAATGCTGCGAGATTTATAGATGTTTAGCATAACTATAACAGTAAGAAGAGTTGAAACGCAAAATTACTAGATTTGTGTGGGATGTGCAATGTCATAAATATATCTACATTGCTGTATAAGGTATCATGCATCTGTCACTAACGCGCGAAAATGAGGACTGGTCATAAAAAAGGTTGTGTAAGAAGGGTATGATAACAAGCCATCCTAGCCTTGATGGATTAATATTAAGAGTTTTTAGGATCAGCAAAATCAAACGAGAATAAACAGAGGAGGCGCACAGGAATAAGTGCACTAAGGTGTAAGAGAGTGTGGTGGGGGGGGGAGGGGGGGAAAAGTGAGAGACAGAAATAGGTATTAAAAGGTTACGTTTTGTCTTCTTGGGATGGCAAAGTCTTGAAACATTAATTGCACGAATGGGATATACACACATATACTAAAGAGTTTCGGAATAAGTAATTTTTAAGGTTTGATATAATATTGTGTTTTAATAAAACTGGTTTAGTGCTAAATTATGTAAAAAGAAAATATTTCATTTACTGATTCGAAAAGTTACATTATTTCAAAAATATGTACTTAAATATACTTTATGGTGGGGAAAGCGGTTGGGTGATAAAAAAATGGAGCTCTGAATTGACATTTTTTCTGATGAACAAAAGAATGAAAAAAAAAAAATGAAAAAAAAGTGGAGGCATCTTGAAAAAAAAATCGGGAGGGAAGGGAGGGTATTTACAAGGAGTTTGCTGTAATAAAAACATTAGATATCAGAAATAGAAAAAAAAAATAAACATAGTAAGATTTATAATGATTTATTGATGTTTTGAAAAGTTTTTATTTTTAAATACTGCTTTATTTTCGGATATAAACAACAAAAATAAAAACATCAAAAATTCGATACGGTACAATTCGAGCATACGTAAAATGTTGGACATCAATCTGTTTATAAAAGAGAAGGGAGGAAACCCAGATCTCATCAAGGAATCACAGAAACGGCGTGGAGCAGATCCAGAGATAGTAGATGTAATTGTTAATCAGTACAAAGAATGGACAGCAACAAGATTTCTGCTGGATGAAAAAAACAAGCAAATGAATGGGTTGCAAAAGGAAATTGGCAAATTAATGAAGGCCAAACAAGATGCTAAGGAACTGTTGGCACAAAAGGCACAGCTAGCTAAGGAAAAGGGAGAGCTAGAAGTGCAGGAAAAGGAGCAATTTGCCGAAGTACGTGGAAAACTCGGATCAATTGGTAACGTTGTGCACGATTCAGTTCCAATTTCGTTGACAGAAGATGATAACCAGGTGGTTAGAACACACTGGGTAAATGATGTGGAGCCAGTAAAGAGAACAGATTTCCTGAACCATCATGAGGTGCTGACCAAACTTGGGGGCTTTGATCCAGTAAGAGGAGCCAAGATTTCAGGGCATCGGGGATATTTCCTAACAGATGTAGGAGTAGATCTAAACCTGGCACTGATAAACTATGGATTGGCGTTTTTGTCATCAAAGGGATACAAGAAGCTGCAAACACCATTCCTTATGAACAAGGATATCATGTCAAAATGTGCACAGTTGTCACAGTATGACGAAGAGTTGTACAAAGTGGTGGGCAGCGGGACAGAAGATAAGTACCTGATTGCAACTTCAGAGCAGCCAATCTCGGCATATCATATGGGCGAATGGTTTGAAAACCCAAGCAAGCAGCTTCCGTTGAAATATGCAGGATATTCGACATGTTTCCGCAAGGAGGCGGGAGCACATGGAAAGGACGCGATGGGGTTGTTCCGAGTACATCAATTTGAAAAGATTGAGCAGTTTGTGCTAACTGAGCCCGAAAAGTCGTGGGAGATGTTTGATTCGATGATTAGTACATCTGAGGAGTTTTTCCAATCATTGGGTATTTCATACCAAGTAGTTGCAATTGTTTCAGGGGCGCTGAATGATGCAGCAGCAAAGAAGTTTGATTTGGAAGCCTGGTTCCCAGCCCAAGGAGCCTACAAGGAATTGGTGTCATGCTCAAATTGTACAGATTATCAATCCAGACGACTGGATATCCGTTGCGGCACCAAAAAGATGGGAGATCGTGAAAAGAAGTATGTACATTGCCTGAATAGCACACTATGTGCGACAGAACGAGCACTGTGCTGCCTGCTTGAAACACACCAGACACCTGATGGTATTAATATTCCAGAGCCATTGATCCCATTTATGGGTGGACGCGACTTCATTCCATACATTGTTGAGAATACAAACTAGGGTCTTTTTATTTTATTATTTTTTTTTTATATCATGAAAATTTAACAAAATCGTTTAATCAAAACAAAATGAATTAATAAAGTCTCATTTTTTGGCGAGCTTTAAATTCAACAGATCCCCGACCTCGTCGATCTGTTCCAGCGCATAGTCCAAATCCTCTCGAGAGTGAGAAGCCGAAATACAGAAACGGACTCTAGCAGCAATGATAGGTGTTGCTGGATAACTAACAACCACAACAGCTATATTTCGCTCCAAAATCATACGTGAGAATGCGGGAATCTTTCCAGGATTGAACAGTAGCAATGGAACCACAGGGCTTCCAGGCGAACCCAGTACCAAAAAGCCTAGCTCTATCAACCTGTGGAAAAAGTACTCAGAGTTCTCCGCAAGTTGCCGGATACGGGCAGGTCCGTCACCTACCCAATCAGGCACCTCGTCCATCATCAGCTGAAGCGATGACTCGACTTGCGCCAATACTGGGTATGGCATACACTCAGTATACATGTTAGAGTAACAGCTAAGCCGCATATGCTCTATAATATCCTTTCTACCGGCTATGTATCCACCCACAGCACCAAAGCTCTTGGTAAATGTACCCATCAGAATGTCCACGTCCTTAAAATCAACACCAAAGTACTCACATACACCCCGACCAGTTTTTCCAATTGCACCAATAGAATGCGCCTCATCCAAATAGATATTGAATTTGTACTGTTTCTTTAGCCTCACTATCTCTACTAAATCACAAAACTCGCCTTCCATCGAATACAATCCTTCCACCACTACAAGAATGTTGCGCCATGGTCTGTGTGTTCTTGGTTGCCCCTGACTGATCCTTCGACGCAGAACTGCCTCTAGATCCTTTGTATCGCCGTGCTTAAACACTGCTATCGTTGCTCCTGACATCCTAGCCCCTGAAACTAGTGAAGAATGGTTCAGCTCATCGGAAATTATCAATGTTCCTTTTGATGTCAACAGCGGGATCACTGTTGAATTTGTCGCGTATCCCATCGATACTACAACCGCATCGTCCACTCCAAGATACCGCGCAACCATTTTTTCTACCTCTATCTGCTTCTTGGTCTGTCCCCCTTGATTTCGTGGCATGCTCATCCCGATACCATTAGTTCTGAGGCTGTCCTCAACCGTATCTGCACAGTATCCCTCGCTTTGTGCAAATCCCAAATAGTTATACGAAGCCAAGTTCAATACTGTTTTCTTGCCACCTGTTAACCTAAATGTCCGGTTATAATCTTTGGATTCACGCTCCAATAACGCCACACTTCCTCCTGCTACTCCTGTAATTGGTCTATTAAACGCATCTGAAATCCTCGTGTATAATCGTCGGTTCCACAAACTTTCAAAATCTGTAATCAATGGTGCATATCCGTCAACTTCCTTCAAGCTTGTATACTCCTCAGGATAAAATATCTTTCCAAACCGGTCCCTAATATGCGCAAACATTATCAATATCAAGTAACTTATGTATGTAGTTACCAAAACACCATATGGCACCTCCTCTATGGCATTGTTCTTTTCTGTATATTCTACATCCCGTCCCCGCTTATCTTTAAACACATATTTGTTCTTTGTCTTATTTTCGCCAACAAATTCAGCTTTTTGTTTTATTGTTTCTCCCTTGTGGATACGGTGGTAGAGCCCCTCACCCCCCTCAATGTTGGTTTTAATTTCCTGTTCCAAGCTACTTGTCTGTATCATTTTGTTTATTGCTTTTCTGTTATTAATATATGTCTGTCTTGTTTTATTGCTCGGTACTGCATCCAAAATACTCTTTATTAATATGCGTAGCTATCTACTTTATACTTTTCTTATTAACACTTTTGTGACTATTCTACTTTTAGCAGAACTGTTTGTCCCTCGCCCTCCTGAAGCTACCCTTAAAATAAGTATGTCTCAGAATTCTTTGCGTTTTCCTATCAAGTGAAATACCCTCCCAAAAGTGACTATTCCGCTGTACAAACTTTCAAATCTCGCCTTGGTTATTACACCCCTAAACTCTCTAGCTAAGCAAGTCTAAATTTAAATGCAAACTAAATTCATTTACACTTAGAACCTAAATCTTTGAAGCGCTTGTATAATCACACTTTTGTTCAGCTATTGAAAAAGTGAAAGAAGTGTTTGATACTTAAGTAATTCTAATACTTTTTTTTAAAGTACAATTGGTAATTAACAGTCTAGACTTAAAAGTAGAGATTATAGATAACCATAGTAAAAAAAATATAAAAAATTTTTTTCCTTCTTATTATATTAACTAAAACCAACTTTGGTATTATTAATTATTTCTTGGGAGTATTTGGTACAAAATAGAACATTCAAATTGAAATACAACAACATTGGGAAAAATATCAAAATGGCACCAAACAAATAAAAATGGCTTGCGAAGTTTTTCCCTACTATTGTTTATTATTATTTTTTTTAGACCTTTTTTTACTTGTGCATGGCTTGCTTGCATTGCTTATTTTCCACTTTCCTTTGGCTTTGCTTTCGCTTCCATCAATTGCCCCATTCCAAATGAAAAAAAAATAAAAATACAGCCGGCCTATTCAGAATCTCAACAATTTGTATGCTTTAATCAAAATTTAACGAATTGGAAAATGGTTAATGCTATGATAACAAAAGGAATACATGCAAAATAGAAAAAAAAAACGTAAAAACCACCTTTTTTTCTACTGCTCTAATTATCCTGCTATTTTATTTTCACGCCTATAGCCCATTTGCCGTCAATCATTGAATTTCTAAATATGCATAATTTATCCATTAAGAATCATTGTGTTTTAATAGTAGGGCTCAAAGCTGAAAGATGATTGACGCTGCTCTGTTTTTTTTTTGTTGTTTTTATTTTCAAATGATGCACCAAAGTTGCAATTATTTGTAATGCGCTTTTTTCGGGTTTTTCTATGTTCGCTTTTTCTAAGCTGCTGTTTTTACCTGCTCTAGATACCAAGAAATCTTTTTATACATTTTCAAATCAACTCGACTCGAAAATCGCAATATTTTGTATCATTCGAGAATAGCAAATGGTATTTCTAATTTAAAACATAAACAAACTCGAGTATTGATTTGGCAAGGTTACAAAAAAAAATACACCACTGGTTGAACTTGAACCTATAAATTTAAAGTGGACAATTTTTTCAACTATGAGCCATTAGCCTGGTTGGATTGGTTGGGCCCTCTTTCGAAAGTCATAGTTGTTTGGTCATCAAAAAAAAAATCAAAAAAAAGCACTAGAGAATAAAGCCGATGCTATGAATAAAATATGCCGAACCTCAAGCTTATACTGGAAAGTGGAAATTATATAGGCTGTACCGACCGTGTATTCCTCCCAACTACTGTGTAGCATCTGCACAACTATCCTGGTGAGCTTGGAGTAAAAAAAAAGACATTGCATCTGGCTAGTAGCAAGGCAACATGAAGGTTTTATGGGTTGAACTACCAGAATCGAAGTTTTTGAGATTTTGCCAATAAAAATTGCAACGTAATTAGAGGGGGTAATAAAGGGTGGCGTGACCAAAAACGTGGGCCGTTTCTGCAACTTTGCTTTTAAAGTCTAAAATACAAAGCATTAGGTAGAGATCATCACTAACAAAGATATTGGAACAAAGATGTGCTGTGTTGGTAGTTGCGCATCCCTGGCCTTGCAAAAGTCCTTTTTGGAGTATTTGTACCATACACAAGTTCAAAGATTAATGCAAGAAAATTGCGCATAATGGTTTGGTACCATTTGGTTGTAAGCCACTGGTATTCAATGCACGAATAACTGCGGTTGTGTTAAGCCGAGTTGCCTCTGAAATTTTGTAACCACACATCCTCTCCTCCCGCATTATCATTTTACTTGGGTCTATGGAAAGTGTATTTTAAACCCATACATTATTCAGATAGTGAGGACGTTGGACACATGGTACTCAGGTGAGGATGTCAATACATTATTTTTGTATTTTGATGAGCTGTTAAAAGTAATGTTTGGCAGCTGTTGAACCTTCTACACAATCTCACACAATTTCTATCAACTAGAGCGATGTATAATAGCTCGCCAGGTCAACATATTCTCTCTCTTTTTGTAACTTGCAACAACCATAACCAATAACTTTTTCTTATTATTGAAAAAGATTGTTAAATAAATATCACATAAAACTACAAAAAATAATCCTATAAAATATCTACCTAACCAATTCCCCTCCGTCCCTCTAGGGACTTCATACCCACCGGGCGTTGGCTCAAGGACTTGTCATTCCGAGAGTATCGTTCTAATAGTACACTCCTCGCTGTTTTATCCTTGTCCAATCCAATCCAATATAGTTTTTCATCCACTTTTTCGTTCCCGTCACCCAAGTGTTGGATCTGTTTGATATTGGGTTGTGTTGGGCAATGAAAACATCTCCATAACGTGATAGATGCTCACGATGCTCTCGTAGTATTGGGAGCAGATTTTTCGGCAAAAAGTCGAAAATTTACTGACAAAATACCCGAACCACAATGAGTTATATACTCTTGAGATCAACAAAAACAAGCTGAATAAAAGTAGTAAAAGTTAGATTTTATTAGCGCTTTCAACATTAGTAAACTAAAAATGGAAACTAATGATCAAGACAAATCGTGAGATTTTAAAACGAATATAATAAGAAAAGTGTGGTTGGGCTATATTTATCGAACTATGTGGTTTATCCTGGCACATTCAAGGCGGAAGCGTGAAGTTCGAGTTCACACTTCGAAATGCTTTGACAGGTGAAGGTGGGTTTGAAAACAGTGGCAGTTTCCTTAAATGGTGCCATAGCCAAAGAAGTTATGCTAAAGTTGGAAATCTTGTATGTAGTCTTGAGTGCACCACCGACAAAGATCTGAAGTTGAGAATTCTTGTAAACAATCTTGATATCTTGCAAGTTTGCTCTTGTGAAAATGTTGCTTCGTTTAACCAAAGCGTATTTACCCTTCTTGATGGAACTGATACC
The DNA here is from genome assembly GCA_001969505.1 of Zancudomyces culisetae. Classification (NCBI taxonomy): domain Eukaryota; kingdom Fungi; phylum Kickxellomycota; class Harpellomycetes; order Harpellales; family Legeriomycetaceae; genus Zancudomyces; species Zancudomyces culisetae. The sequence goes on from LSSK01000336.1 coordinate 17,709, forward strand.
AGATGACAAACCAAATTGAGCTTCAACTACACCGTTAGGGCTGTAGAACCCGCTGTCGTCCATGAGTGCAACAAAGAAGTCAGTGGTAGCAGAGATACTAGCAGTGAACTCAAAGTCGCTTGTATCACATGGAATTGTAAGGGCCTGCTTGAAGTCATAATCCTTGTTCTTGTTAGTGGATGATAAAACAATGTTAGAACCAACAGAGGTGGAATCACAAGTAGATGAGCTTGAGCTAGTAGATGTAGTTGAGCTGGTTGATGTTGAGGTTAAGCCAGTTGAGGTGCTTGTTGGTGAGGTGCTGGTTGTTAGGGATGTTGAGCTGGTTGATTCGGTTGAGCTTGATGATTCAGTTGAGCTTGATGATTCAGTTGAGCTTGAGGACTCGGTTGATGAAGAATCAGTTGAGCTTGATGATTCAGTTGAGCTGGTTGACTCAGTTGAGCTTGAGGACTCGGTTGAGCTTGATGAGCTTGAGGACTCAGTTGAGCTGGTTGATTCGGTTGAGCTTGAGGACTCGGTTGAGCTCGATGATTCAGTTGAGCTTGAGGACTCGGTTGATGATGAATCAGTTGAGCTTGAATCAGTTGATGATGACTCGGTTGAGCTTGATGAGCTTGAGGACTCAGTTGAGCTGGTTGACTCAGTTGAGCTTGAGGACTCGGTTGAGCTTGATGATTCAGTTGAGCTTGAGGACTCGGTTGA
>LSSK01001732.1:0-34199 GCA_001969505.1 Zancudomyces culisetae
CTTCTTTTTCACCTTCTTTTTCACCTTCTTTTTTTACTTTTCCTCCTTTTCCATCTTTTTTTTCACTTTCTTTTTTTACTTCTATTCCACCTTCTTTTTCACCTTCTTTTTTTACTTCTATTCCGCCTTCTTTTTCACCTTCTTTTTCACCTTCTTTTTTTACTTTTCCTCCTTTTCCATCTTTTTTTTCACTTTCTTTTTTTACTTCTATTCCACCTTCTTTTTCACCTTCTTTTTTTACTTCTATTCCGCCTTCTTTTTCACCTTCTTTTTCACCTTCTTTTTTTACTTTTCCTCCTTTTCCATCTTTTTTTTCACTTTCTTTTTCACCTTCTTTTTCACCTTCTTTTTCACCATCCCTTCCACCTTCTTTTTTGTTATCTCGGCCATCATTTTTATCATTTCTTCTATTATAATCTTCATTATGATCACTACCAGGCCAATCTCCGTGATTTTTGTAACCATCTCTGTAATTGTCTCTGTAATCATCTCTGTAACCATCTCTGTGTCTATCTCTTAAATAATCTCTATACTCATCTCTGTAACCACCTCTGTATCCATTTCTGTATCCATCCCTGTACCCATCACTGTAATCGTGTATGTAATCATCTCTTCTATCTCCTCTATTTTTTCTATACTCACTCCTGTAATCATCTCTGTAATCATCTCTGTAATCATCTCTGTAATCATCTCTGTAATCATATCTGTAATTGTCTCTCCTGTTATCTCCTCTGTTATCTCTCCTGTTATCTCCTCTAGTTTCTCTCCTGTTATCTCCCCTGTAATCATATCTGTAATCATCTCTGTAATCATCTCTGTAATCATATCTGTAATTGTCTCTCCTATTGTCTTCCCTGTTATCTCCCCTATTATCTCCCCTATTATCTCCCCTGTTATCTCCCCTGTTATCTCCCCTATTGTCTCCCTTATTGTCTCCTCTATTGTCTCCTCTATTGTCTCCTCTATTGTCTCCTTTATTATCCTTTTCACCTTTTTTAACTTCTTTTTCTCTTATTTCTTCTTTTTCATCACCCTTTTTACCATCTCCACTATCCTTTTCATCTTCTTTACCTATAACTTTGATTTCAGTAGAAATGGCTTGTACACGAGGTAGTGGTGGTCGCTCTTGTTTATACATGTTATATTCCACTTGATTCCAGTTTCCATACTTTGCATTTTTATTATATGGAGACTGCATTTGAAATCCATAGTCATAGTTCCTGTAGTCAAAATCACCGTAGTCGTTATATCTATAATCTGTACGTTGCTTAAGTGGCATACCAGAGCTACGAGCCTCATTTACCTTACCCATTTGGTACATTCTGTTTGCGCAAGCGGTGTAAAGCAATGTGGTTATAACCAGCTTACCAATTGTCAATTTAAGTACTGTCATTATATATGGTTTTTTATGCTATACTTGTTTATCTGTTGTACAAAGGTTAAAAATACAATAATATATTTGTTGTAATTTTTTTTAGCTCAATAAAGCGGAATATTATGTATTAGTCTATATGTGAGATATCGGAGATGTGGCTATTTATACTTTTTTTAAATATCGCATTCAGATATCATACCATTCGCGGTAAACTAATTTAAAACTAATAACAGGAAGTATGTGTAGCTATCTAGCTTTTCTCACTATTATTATAAAACTTGTATATCTTCTACAATAGGAATACTTGTATATTTGTAGTCGTTTGTTTCTCTTGAGTATTGTGTTTTAAAATATTTTCATATAGGTGGACTCAAGCTTTTAACCGAAAGTGTAACACAATTCATTATATTTTATTTGACATTTTAACAATCATAATAAGTTGTAATCATATTCAAAATTACAAAATACGAAACTAGGGTTTTGAGAATTACCGATTTCTACAATGAGGTTTATAGCTTGAAGATAATCTAGTTTGGACGTTTAATGGTGAGTGAATTTACGTTTAATTGAACAAATTATTATTGCTTCTCCGAAAGATTAAATGCTAATATTCTTATTACAAATTTTGAGTTTTTTTATTCAAGACTTTTTATAATTTATCTTTTCTATAATAGACAAAAAAAATACATGTTTACACGTTTATGATGTGATTGTTCAGTTATATGTATAAATTCAACATATGGACCAATTGCACAATTAACAAAATGAGAGACCGAGATTAACAATAATCAAGAATGAACAATTGCTTCACATTAAATATTCCCCGACATATTATAAATAAAGTCATGCGTATCGCCATAAGAAAGTATATTATCGTTTTTGCCTGGTGAATACCAGAAAACGTATTGAAAAATAATTTTCAAGTATTAAGTTACATTAATTACATGAAATAAAACCCATTGTATTTTATGTATTACCACATACAATTTTATGTGCGTACCACTCCTTTGTTGCTTTAAAAAGTTATTCCTAGATAAATATCTTTTTCAGCTGATTAATTACAATTATATCTGGTAGTTAAAATTAATAATTTGAACTAGAAATATACACATTTGACGTTTATAATTTCTTTTTGTCTCTAATAGATAATTTGTTATTGCAAAGTTAAAGTAAAACAAATGTATGGATGCTTTTATCTATAATTTTTCTGAAAATACCCTTTTGTTATAAAAATCTCAAATGTTAATATAAGCATTTTAAATTGATATACTAAAGTTTTAACCCCATAAAATATGATATAATAACAGTAGTAACTCGATACTGCGTGTCAGTTTTAAAAAAAATTGATTATATACATCTGACTTTCATTCGACTTTTTATACAATTTTTTGCATTATTGATGCAATCCTCATAGTCTAGTTGTATCTCGTTCAATTTGGTTTAAACATTCTAATGCAACTTGAAAAACACTTGAAATTAAAAAATCATGATAATTAGTGTGGGAGAATATGTTTGTTTGTAAAAGAAGTTGTAGATAAAATTTAGATAAATCTATTGGAATGAATGGACAATTTTCTAAATATGATATTTCTTTTTTGTGTGCCATAATGTTCTCTGGAACGTATATTTGGTTTATGTAATTGTGAATCTAACATCGAATAATTTATAGTTAGGGTACCTGTGAAGGTAGTTGCCACTGAATTACTAAAATTATGAAGGGTAAAACTATTCACTTCGTTAATTATACCTGTCTAATTTTATTAGTACTCCCAGTCACATAAGAGATATAATCATTTTTTTTTGTAAAAAATTAATCGAAATATTTGAAGAAATGTAATCTAATATGATTTCAGGCTACTACATTTAGTTGGTAAAAGTGTATTAAGCTATTTATTAGATTGATAGTATGTTTTACACCTACAAGTTGAAAGAAACGAGGTTAATAAGCGTATAGCGAGATTTGAATAATACAAATATTATTAATAAGCAAAATCAAAATATACTATTATCAATATTAACTAATCATAAAAACTCATACAATACTTTTCAATATTTTGAGTCAAATAATAAATTTGTTTATTCTCCCTTGAACTCAAAACTATTCTATTTTCTTTTTTCTCTAAAATCAATATCAATATCAATATTAAAATTGAATTGATTATCTTGTCGAGACAAGTAATTGGTGTAATAGTAGTCTATATTGTGTACATAGCGAACTGGTTTGCTATTAGAATTTTAGATCATTTTAATTTGGCCTAGCTCGTATTAATTAAGTTTTAATCAATTTTATCTATAGTCACTTAAAAAATAATACTATACCGATTAGCAATAACAGAAAGTAAAAGTAATGATTATATTTCTTTATGCAATTTTCTGGTTTTATTGTAGCAAATATCTATCAATTATTGTTGAGTTTTAAATGAAAGGGAATTGAAAGCATTTATTCATTTAGAACTTTCATAAAACTTTTTTTATCGGTTCAGTTCAAATAAATATGGATTGCTGTGTGATACAAGATAAATGTAGTCTTTTCATCTAACTATTTTGAGTTTGGTTTTAACACTAATTGAAAGGTAGCCTTATTTCTGTCCATTATACATATCTCAGACGACTATCAACATAACAACAATTTTAATTATTTACATCTTATTTAGGTTATAGGTTAGCTAATATCTAACTTTGACTTTGAAAATCAGATTTTGCAGTATTCTGAAAGATATATGCCATTTTATGGAGATACAAATTAAATAACTCAAAATATTGTATAGGAATGCTTCATTTTTGTTTTTAAAAAAATCGAAAAAAGTTTTAATAGCATTACGAGAGCTGAAGCACTACACTTATTAATTGGGTATACAATAGCTGCATGATTATATAATACTAGTATTTCAAACAATAAATTTTACCCAGCTTATTTGATCCTGCTCTTAGAGGTACTTAAGTTGGCATGAGTTTTTCTTATGCCTACACCATTGAGGATCGCATTCTCTTTGTTTCAATAAAGTCTATAAAACTTATTTATGTGCTCCTAATACAGTTTATAGGATGTTACGGCATTTTAGCTTTTGAATATTATTAATTAAACCTACAAACAGTTTGAAATCAAGACAAAAAAATTTTCTCTCCATCAACTAATTATGTGAGAAGTTAAGTACATATATAAAATTATAGAACGTTCTCTTTTTACGGGGCTATAGAATTTCGAATACTTTGCTGTAAGTATTTACACCCCTTGGCTGTTTTAATTTCATGTTGATGTAGTTTATATGATCTTTCAACCATAGGAAACAAGTATAATGAAAAAATTAGAGATTGAGGTAATTTTGTTGGAACTAAGAGGATGGTATAGATATTTTTGCAACTAGTGCAATTTATATATACTAATATGCATATCTTTCTTGAGTATTTCCTATTTTTCGCTTTATCACAGATTGGCTTGACCTGATACTCCAACTTTTTTTTGAATTGGAAAATAGCTTAAAAAAGTATTCTACGGACAAACTATACTTTAAGTCATGGTACATGCAAAATTGACAGCATGTCTTTCTGTAAGTACCACTTGTTTGCTTTACCAAGGGAACGTTTTAGCTATATGAGTAGACTCAGTAAAGCTGTCGAGTTGTCGTTTGCTTTTACGTCTCCAATTATCATATATACTCTGGTCTTTGTATAATAGTAGTTAATCCAAAATTCCGGTAGTTTTACCAAAACCAGCTTTTATCCATAGGGTAAAAAATATGCTTAACGAAAAAAATAAAAAATATTGATATGATGATACCCGATAAATAGCTTTAACAAATATTAACATACCTCCATTACCACTGAAAAAGGCGAAAACCTTTTAAAGTTCAAAAAAAAATTTAAAAAAGGAATGGACATAAAAGCAGGTCAAGCTAATAGCCGATCTAATGGGCTATAGTATTGTTGGAGTGAGAAGATTTCGTGGGTATGGCTTTAGGTTCACATTCGTTATTTGCAAGTTCTCCGACTAATTAATTCGCAACAAAAAAAAAACCAAAGAAATTGCGAAGTATTCAAGAGAAAATATTGACCAAAAAGTGAAGCGAATGAGGTAACACATGGCGGTAATTTTTTTTTAATTATTTTTTGGGTTTACTAACATGACGAATTGTATGTGGGTGAAATAGAGTATTTCAATATTATTATAGACAGCATTGTTATTTGTGTTGTTATTGTTATAACTTGAACAAGCAGCGTTTCTCCAATCCCAACAGAAAAAAAAAGTTTTCCCTATAAAAGATAGGATGTCAAAAACGTGGGGTTGTCACGAAAAAAGTTTAGCACACCAGAAAATGCATGAGTCGAATAATTTTTTGAAATAATAAGTGAGTGAGAGAAAGAACGCCACTAGAAAGTTTGGTCAGAATACGATAGGCCAAATACAAAGTTACGGGATATAGTTATTAGAGAGGAATGAAATACTCATAATACGGGAAAAAACATAGTTAAAAGTTTATGGTTAACTAAAACTTGGTAAATAGTGCCAGTAAAGGGCTAATATTTGAAACATGATAATGCAAGCGAAGAATGTTATATTGATAACAAAAACATGGAGTTTTTAAGAAAATTAAAAACGAACAAAGAATATGGAATATTGAAACCTTTCTCTATTTTCTACTCTATTGCCATTGGTTAAAATCAAACTGAACGTTTTAGTAGCAGGAGAATAAGCACAAAAAAAACAATCAAGAAAGTTGGAAAAAAAGCAAATCAACGAATACTTGGTAACGATGTGGGAGGGTGGATGTGCATAAAGTTGGTATGCACCTGTGATATGGTGTGTATACGTATGTATACGTGTGTGTGTGTGTTTGTGTGTGTGTGTGTTTGTGTGTGTGTGTGTTTGTGTGTGTGTGTGTTTGTGTGTGTGTGTGTTTTATTGCTGTTGTGTTTATTTTTTTTTTCACTGAGACTAGCTGAAAAATATCTTTGAATTTAATGGAAAAAAAGAGCAGAATAAATGAATAAAAACCAGAAGCTAAAATAAGAGCAAAAGCAAAAAAGTCCATAATGAACATATTATTGACAATAAGGATACCACCAATTAGCGCGCATCAGGACTTTTTTCTATTTTCAACTATAGCTGTATTGGATGCTCTAAAGTATAAGCATCATTGCAGATACTACAGCAATTAGTTGATAGAGTCAGAAACCAGTGTAAACCATAGAAAATAAGTGTGTATTTAAGCTGAAAACCAGAAATGCTTTTTGCTCATTAACTCATAAAAACAAAAAAGATAAAACTTTCACGGTATTTATTGAGCTCACAAACTCAAAGGTAGGCGTGAGAGAAAAAAGGGTAGTAACAACAAGATATTCTAAGTATTTGTGTGTGAACTATTTTATCTCATTCATATAAGTAGACAATACAGATATAAGTTTTTGGAAGTGATACTCAATATAATGCATATAATTAGTATTGTCAGCGTATATAAAAAAAATCATATATATTATAATTGGGTAGTATTAAAAAAGTAGTGAAAACTAGAGAGCTCCACATCTCAACAGAATAAAGGAAAAAAGAGTTGAAATTATGACAAGAAGTTATACTGAAAAGTACCAGACATATCTTTTAGAAGATTACAGAAGCAAAAACGTAACAAACATTATCAACAGTACCGATCACATCGATAGAATTAATAACATCAATGGCATTAAAAACATAAAAGATATTAGAGTTACCAACAACATAAGTAAAACCAATACCATCAGTAGCACTATTGCTGCTGCTAGCAACAATGCCAATCCTAGAAAAAGAGCTATTGAGCACCAACACATTGAACAATGCGCTGGGGATAGCAAAACTAAAAGGAGAAGGAAGGCGAAAAACATAATAAAAGATGATGACAACGGACATATTTTAGTGGAAAGAGGTGTAGAAATAGGAAAGAGGTACAAAGTTTTAAAGTTATTGGGACAAGGAACTTTTGGAAAAGTAGTAGAATGTATAGATATGCTTGATGAGCAAAAGAAAGAAAATGGCGTAACTGCTAATTCCAAAAAAACTCTTGACAAAAAAACCGTTGCGATAAAAGTAGTTCGAGCAATACCCAAATACAAGGAGGCGGCAAAAATGGAAATTAAGATTCTCCGCTTAATAGAGCGGTACAAATTTAAGCTTATTGATAACAATGTTTGTAATGATAGCCAGTCTAGTGAATACACATGTAAAAATAGTAAAGATTACAGCTACAGGCACAAACACAGTATTGTAAAACTTAAAGGGGAATTTGAACAGCAGAATCATATTTGTATGGTGTTTGAGAAGTATGGACCCAGCATCTATGAGTATATGAAGAAAAGGAAGTTTAAACCATATGGCATAAGACAGATTCAGCATATCAGTAAACAAATATTTGAAAGTATTAGATATCTACATGAAGAACTTAAAATCATACACACCGACATAAAACCAGAAAACATTTTAATAGAATACATAAACGAATGCAGTGCTAAATGTGAAAGTGGTAATTTAAAGAGCAAACCTAACACCAGTGAATGTATTAAAACAGGTACCAGCGTAAATACTGAGTGTCATGGTGGTGCTGATGATGCTAATGATGATAACGATGAGGAACTAGAAGTTGATGTTGATATTGGTACTAACACCCAGTCTCATAGTGGTTGTATTAAAGAAAATGAGCAAGAACTTAAAAAAATCAAAATCAAAATGGTTGATTTTGGCAGTGCGGTGGTACTGCTTCCAAAACATGATCTCAGCAATATTTCTGGTTCTAGCAGTGGAAAGACATGTGATAGCAATGGATGTGTATATAACTATAATAACAAAGTAATAGTATCTACTAGGCATTACAGAGCACCAGAAGTTATAATGGAAAAAGGATGGTCATTTCCATGTGACATGTGGTCTATTGGGTGTATGTTGGTGGAAATGTATACTGGAAAAACCGTATTCCAAACTCACGAAGACTATGAACATTTGTCAATGATTCAGTATATTTTGGGGCCTATTCCAGACAGTATGTTTGAAATGAGCAAGTTTGACAAGGAAAAAATAGTTAATGAAGCAAATAGGTATAACTCTTTATACCAAAATGAAAAAAATAAAAAACAAAGACAACAGAAAGGTAAACGGCACTTTTCTGGACTTAAACCCCTGAGCTCGGTAATATTTGATGATGATTCTGACGGAGATGGCGAGAAGTGTAGTGGTGATAAGAATGATAGCTGCAGCCATGGTAGTGGTCATGGTCATGGAAATGTTAGCATGACCGACAGACTCGATATCATGGCAACAAAGTTGATGTTTTACGACCTAGTTAGAAGTTTATTAGAAGTAGATCCTACAAAAAGAATGACAGCAGCCGAAGCCCTTGAACATCCATTCCACAATATATGAACTTGCAGAGTTTTTAAATACATATTAAAGCCCTTGAATTTAGAATAGCAGTTTTATCAATATGCAAACTTAACCAGGTTTATACCACTGTAGACATTCATTTACATGACTTGATTTAAAATTTGCGTTTTTATGACTTTTAATTGTTTGTATGATTATTGGATCTTTTTTTTGAATTTTTTTTTTGGTCTATTCTACTATATCTAGAGGTGTATAGATGAAATGGAATAGGTAAAGTGTAAATATAATTATAGGTATAGGAAATAACATAGTAATAGTGATATTAAAGGAATAGTGGTATTAAAGGAATAGTGGTATTGAATAAATTAGTAATAGTGATAACAATTATAAATTCTGAAGTGAAAAAGAGGAAAAAATACAAAATACAAGAGCGGAGCTGGTTGGAGAATTAAATTTGTGTGGTAATAAATGGATGTAGCAACGCATCTTCGGGTCGTAGACGCTGCATGGGATCCCAAACCAAAACTTTGGATAAAAAGTCTAAAAATAACATCAAGAAATCGTGTTTCCTAGAACTGAGTAAAGGGTTTGAGGTAGAAGAGTTTAAGGATGCAATGATGTTTGGGTTGGAGAGTATAAGATGAGAAAGGGAAGAGCGAGAATGACGATGGCTCTGGTGAGGCGGAACGAAGCAAGAGGCAAACTCAGCACGACGTGGAGAGCTGTTGAGTAGGTAAGAAGGAGGAAAGCCAAGAACATTTGCAAAGTTTCGAACCTGAACACGCTCATTCTCGCCAGAAAACAAGGGGGTTCCACAGCAAAGTTCGTAAAGAATACAGCCAAGACTCCACATGTCGATAGGTAAACCATAGGATAAGCCTAAGATGACTTCAGGGGCTCTGTAAAAGCGGGATTGGATGTAAGTGTAGATGCGATCGGATACAAAGCACGAAGAGCCAAAGTCAATGATGGTGATGGTGCAGTCATTTGGTTGGGGAGACACTTTGAGGATGTTTTCGGGCTTGAGATCGCAATGGATAATATTGTGAGTAGATAGAAGAACCAAGGCGCGCAAAACCTGAGTGGCGACAGAACGTACAACAGGCAAGGGCAGGCCACGAAACTTGGTCAGCTTGAGCCACTCATATAGATTGATAGAGAGAAGCTCGGTAACAATACATAGGTGATTACGGAACATAAAGCTGTCTAGAATTTTAAGCATTCCTGTATGTCTAGAACCATCAGGACCTGTATTCCATCGCCGTAGACAGACGAGCAGTTTGACTTCGATAGCCGCCTGTTGCTGGTATCGCCGCCTGTTTTTAACCATCTTAACAGCTACACGTTCGCCTGTGCGATGATCTAAGCACCGCGCAACTATGCCGAATGAACCTTTCCCCAGTATTTCTTCGACCTCATACCTATACACTATAACCTCTCCTCGCTGCATTATGTAATCGCCATTTTCATCGTCAAAGCCACCATTCGCCACGCCTCCTGCTGGTGGAATGCGGAGTCGCGCCCGTCGAATGCAGTATACTCGATTGTACTGTACAATCTCTTCTTGTTCATACCGACTCAGCCTATTGGCATATTCCCATCGTGCTCGCTCACCACTTATTGCTTCACCCTCCTTTGCGCTGCCATCTGTTTTTCCATTATTAACATACCTTGGGTGTGTTGCTATTGGTACTTTTGGCCTTTCTTTCCCCATCTCTCGCCGTACTGGCATAGCTCGGCCATTGTTTCTTCTGTTTACCAACTCTGATATCGATAACTCCTCTTCTGCATCTTTTACACCGTCTCTACCTACGCTTATTCCGCTGTTATTGAGACTACCAATGGTATTTAAACTGCTTAAGCTGTTTAAGCTAGTTACTGGTCTTATTCCTCGACTAGATTGAGTATTTTGACTAACACTGTTGTTATAAACTGGCATACTACTTCCTCCAACAGTACTCGCCCCAATTTTGTTCGCATAACTATGACTACTACTACTGCTACCATTTTTTATTACAATATTATTATTGTTGTAGTTGCTACTGTAGTTTGTACGCACATTATCCTTTGCCGTTTTGTACTTTATATCTATTTTCAGCTCTTTACGCAAACCCAAGTCTTTCCCTCCTGTCACATCTTCAATTTTCTTATATGCACCACTTTCTGCTCTTTTTCGTTCCTTATATTCATACTGCTCTTCCTGATTACTACTATTACAATTTCGATGAGATTCAAAATCTCTATTTTGTATATTTATATTCAATCTAGATTTTAGTTTTATCCCTCCCTCATTCTCGTCCTCGTCCTCCTCATCGTCGTCGTCGTACTCGCCCTCTTCTTCTGCTTCTCTTGTTTTGTCCGCTTCGTCTTCTTGTTTCATATATGGAATCTTTTTAAGTGATTCTCTAAGAGTAGTATTCACAAGCACCTCTTTACTCGTTTGTGGCTTTATTAAACTTCCTCCCATACTCCTGTCGAAATTATAGCTATCACTATCAGATAGATTGAATTTTCTTATGCCAAGCCCTTTAAACTCGCGTTCCAGGTCTTTAGCATCTTGCCCATCTCTCCTCGTTACTACAAAGCCATCTCCCCCCATTCCCCAGCCTCTTTTTTGTACGTTTTCACTACTTTCATTTAGCTTCTTATTTAGTATCATGTGTTTGTTGACTGGCCGCATTCTACCTATTAACCTTTCGCTACTGCTAACGCTTTTAAAATTACCGTTATCCTCCTGTATCTCTCGTTCTGCTCTCTGTATCATTTCTTTTACTTTTAGTGGCTTTATTTATATGTTTTCTGCTCTTAAATAAGGTAGTAGTTTGGCCTTCACCACTACATAGCACTTTCTATATGTAACTTTTCGTGCGCTGCTGATAACCTTCTGCAGCTTATAAACGCTATGAGTTTCACCAAATGATTTAGTTGTTTTGGTAGTTTTTCTTTTTCTCGATACTTTAATTGTGTCAAAGTAAATTACAAGGATTTGTTCGAAAAAAAAAGACCTTATGAGCTGGAATGTGACGTTTATTGTTTATATTCTTTATTTCCCGCCAGTTTAGTATTCTTTCTATATTTTTACTGTTTACTATAAGCAGATTTATCGGTTTCAATGCTTATATTAGTGTTATGTTGAAATGTTAAAGTAATTTGTTTGATCTCATATTAATTGAACATTCTACTCGAAAGGTATTCAAAAAAATAATGAAACCAAATAAATCGCAAATTTGGCTTTCAAGCATTACAATATGCACCTTAATTAGATGCATCCACATTAAAAATATAAAAGGCATGAATGGATTGTTCAGTTTCCTAGGTTTTCTGCTCGAATAACATTAGTCGGTTATTTTATTTTATTTTATTTATTTTTGACTCCCCTTCACTCGTTTTACCAACATTCCAAGCGATAGCTAATCACGAGGAGAAAAAACTACTGCAAATGTTAACATTTACATTGATTATTTGACAAGAATAAGATAGCCAGGTATTTGCTGCGTGGTTGCAACTAGTTATTCATTGAAAAGTGAAAGCGAAAAAAAAGCACCAAAACTCAAGTGATTGTTTTAATACTATTTTTCTAGACCCATTCTTGGTTAATTGTTTATATAATAAGTATTCATGTTTTGCTGTCGAGTTTTATATCTTTATTTCTTATTGTGGGTTGATACATGCAATGCTACTTGGACATTCTTGCTACATCATAATAAAAGAAGCTTGTTTGTAAAGTTCAAAACCAAAACAGAATCGTATTCTTCCTAGTATCCAACATATCACTTGTAACTATCTCGCTATCCAAGCTTTCTTTATATGAAGAGTAAACTCATATAGCAGATTTTAGAAAATGAAAAAAACAAACAAACAAACCAAACAAAAAAAGGTTGACTATAATGTCGAACCACTCATTCAACTATTAGTTGTAGTTGACACAAGAACCCAAAAAGGATCAAATGTGTTATGTGTTATGTGTTTTGGCGGAAAATATGCTATCTCTCTCCCCTCATTTCTTCCTAGAACTTAAACTGGAACCACCAAAACACTTAAGGCATATCTCTGTGTTGTGGTTCCTCTAGTCTACACATGTCGCTGAACATAATCCCAATTGTGATGTCGCCTAAAGTAACCCCGCCTTTAAGGAGTATTGCTGCACTTTGTTGCACTTTTACGCACACAGTACCTGAATGCCATCACAATCTAACATCCTATATTTTATTTTCTTGGTTCTGTGTTATTACACAAAGCCAAAACAAAATAAATAAGTACATCATAAAAAATGCACATCGTCAACATTGATAAACCCATAGTAAGTACAAAGCACATTAAACCCTTTGTTGTTGAAAAGGAGCCCCTAACTATCTCTGTCGTTATTAGAAACTGTGAGCAATAAATATATTTACGATTTTTTGCACACACAAATGTTCAATATTAGTACGAAAATAAATAAAAATCAAAAAGGATGCCCCTTATCTATCCTAGAAACAAACAACTGATTTTTTAATTAAGATTCTATCGGTGTAAAAGACAGTTGTAAGAGTACCACGATCCAACCCTGCTATCACAGGTACGTCAAGTTTTTACGTTTATAAAGCTAATAAACGCCCGGTTTACAAACTATTAATCAATTTGTTAAACACCCCTTCAGAATTCATTCCCGAAATATCCAACTCCTTTGTTGTATTCGCTATTTAGAAGTTTATATTTTTGTAAGAATGCTGTCAATTTTTAGAAAGTTTAAAATTCCCATTATTGATTAAAAGTATATAGTACTTACCAAAATCTAGAATCATCAATGGTTTGATCTTTTCCTCTACTAAAATCACGTTGAAATTGATATCTGGATTTTGGAATTTTAGCTTTGGCATCTCCTTTCGCCAAAAATGTCTATTAAAGCAAGTACAATTAAAATTCAATACACATATTTGTGTGCTCAGTCCTAAATAATATGGTTTAGTAGTAGGTTAGATATGAGTAGCCAATATATACCTTGCGCCGTATGACCTAGTTTTATTGCAGTACTTAATCGTAATTCCCTTGACATTGCTATTTAATTTGATAGCACCAAGTCCTGTGCTCAGTTCTTGTACAACTTTCATGTACTTTGAAGGAGTGTTTACAAGTGCCATGTTGTATGTGTTTTTCTATTGAGTTTACAATTATGTGAATATTATTGATTTTGTCAAGTAACAAAGAATCAAAATATCTTTGCTCAAATTCGTTTATAAATTAGGGTAGTGGTAACTTTGGCTGGCAATTGTATTTCTCATATCCGACTTTACAACTTGAAATAACTGCCACCAATGCTGACCAAATTACCCCAAACTATCACGATTCTTGCATCCTAGAGCGTAATCTCGAGTGTAAAAAAATTTTTCTATCAACATGTCCAATAAAAGCCGTTATAAAATATCAACAAAAATAAATGTTTGATTGAATATCCATAGAATCTCGATTCAAGTGTGCTGTTTACTCTGGTATAACATGACTACATCCAACTAAAATTAAAAAAATAGAAACTCTCAAGGACTTGTAGTTTTTTGTTTTTTTTTACAAAAAAAAGCAGCCGATACAACTAATATGCGATAGATGGGATCTAACAAGGGAATCGATATAAAGGAACTTCGAAGCAAGTTTGCGATCATTCAGGCCGATTTCAAAAAAGTAATCGATGGTATAAGCGACCAAAAATATCAAACTAGCTTCGAATTACTAATTGAAATTACAAAAAACATTGTAAATAACCTTGAACAGCTAGGTAAGGTGTCAAAATCTAATAATGTGAAAGTCTTGGAGCCCAGTGACGGAAAGTGCTTTCCGATTATTGGCATTTATCGCTCTCTTTGAGCTTATTATATGTGAATTTTTATCCATTTATGTTTTTTTTATTATACAATATCAAAGGTTTAGCACAAGAAAACACTGTATATGAGGGATTTGACAGAGCAGGCGTCTGGCGGGCCCTAAATCAATGCTGGTTGTTTGCACTTGAACATGCATCGGCCGATGATGCTGGGAAAGCGCTGCTAAGCCCAGGATATATCGATAAACTGCAGGAATGTGTTATTGGATGGAGCGAATCATTGGCTTGCTATGGCTTAGTTGATTATGAGATGGGCTTCTGGGAAGCGGATATAATTGAGGCTTTGGAGTCCATAAGAAAGTCACGTTTCTGTTAGAATTCCGTTTACCAAGCTATTCAGCTAGTGGTGATATTTTGTTTGCTACCTAACTGTACTATCACATTATTCTCTGCTTCTTTTTTTTCTATCAAGTGGCTTGACTATTGTCACATATCGGGACAAAGTTAAAATGTAAAAAGGAGCAATTGTAAAATAAACACCGTTCTTTAGAAAAGCACAGGTTTTTGTAGTGATATGAAGACATCGGGTTTTGCTTAAAGTTGTGTAGATTACACGTGAAATCTAGACATATCATATCTACCTCACTGGTCAATAAACTCGTGTGTAGCCTTGTAAATAACACCATGAACCCATCACCACAATGCCAAGTATATTTATACCAAAAATAAAATGTGAACTTTTACTAACTGAAACACACAAGTGTCAAATTATATACATAAATCATGTGTGCAAACGTGGAGAGAAACTCAATTTACGTTTACAAAGATTCTCGGCTATGTGAATTTGTCTACTGGAATACAAACAAGGCATTCATATAGTATACAACATCCAAATGGCGGTATACACTCCGTTTTAAGATTTTGCTGAGGTAAATATTCATATTACCACAAGTCTTAGTAATGGGTGTCTGAACCAGAGAGCCTAATAATCTCCAATATAGATTACAAAAACACGATAACTTTATGATGGATGAAAGAACAGTACGTAAAGACGAAAAGTGAGAAATTTTGTTTATGCCAAAGTTTGGGTGTTGTTTTCTTGGCAAATATTTCCTGTTGGCCAATGTTCTTCAAATGTAAATCTATTAGGATTTTTTCTAGAAAAGCAAACCTAATTTCACATCCCTTCCTATCCAGACATTATTGTTATTTACTAGCGTGAATCCGAAAGTGTTGACAAAATACTAAACTGTGAATATTTTGTGACTTTACAAGTTGTTTTTAATTTCCAAGTGCTCTCGGCAAAACATAAAAAAGAAACTCAAATTTGTAAATTCAGATTTTAAAAAAAGCTGATTAAAACAGCACCAATCATCTTAAAACATTAATTGGTGAGTAATTGTGTAATTGCTCAAATCACATCTAAGTGAGCAACGTTGATAAAATGAGAGGCTAGAAATATGTCTATTTTTGTTTGTTTTGCTAGATCCTGAAATTAATAAGGGGGTTAAATGAAAAGGCACTTCAAAACAAAAAAAAAAATAGAAAAAAATAGAAAAAACTTTTTACAGACAAATTTAGCAAATAGAAAGACGCAGCTTGGGTCAAATTAAACAATGTTACGTTAAAAAAACATATGAGATTATATGCCCAACAGATTTATTAGCACATTCAGAGATTTCACCCAATAAATAACAACTGATTTGCAGAACTGAAAAACAAACATAAAAAAGAAGACAGTATATTCAAAGTATTCTAAAAAGTTTGCGCAAAGAGACTACATATACATTTGTGAATGAAACGAACAGAAGTAAAATCTAACACTCTATAGCGGTATAAGCAGTTCACAACAATGGACGACAGTAGAGACTTAATCAAAGATGAGAAATATGGGGGGAGTGTTACTCGCGAGTACGAAGAAAGTATCAAGTCATTCGCGATGACGAAGCCAAAAGAGCTCAGCTACATTGCCTCTTTCCTCAAACAACTACGTATAATGTTGGTAAGAAACTTCACGCTGCTCAGAAAATCTTATGTCAGCACTTTTTGTCAAGTTGTTCTAGGTCCTGTAGTATTTATGTTGCTCCTATACGGTCTTCAAAAAGCTTTGGATGCTAAAGTATTGCGAGCCATAGATCATCCTGGCACCTATGATCTTGGTCCGTTAGATAACTGTCAAGGTGAAACAAGAAGTAGTTCTTGTATAAACATGATGTACACACCATCCAATTCCGACACTGATGCGATTATGCAACGATTCGCCAACAAAAATATGCAACGAAGTGGACTGAATAGTGATAGTAGCAATGCGATTCGCTATGAAGGTGCTTTTGACTTGGGAGTGCAAGACAGTCCAAAAAGGAAATATGGTGTAGTGAGTGTTCCGGATACACAATTTGTATACGACTATGTATTGTATAATCCAAATACCACTGCTTTTGCTGTATCCTTTGAGGTAAACAGAAACGATAACCAATTCAAGTATCAACTATGGTACAATACAACTGTGCAAAGAAATGGAACTTCACCATACAACACTAGAGTTTTGGGAATTATGAGAGGATTAGACGAAGCAATTATTGGATATTCAGGAAACAAGGATGCCAACATAGATGTAACTTTGAAGGACTGGCCTAAAGTACCACCAAAATCATCTGGTGATCTTATAATTTCATCTCTGGGGCCCATGTTTTTTTTTAGTGCACAGATGGTTATATTCATTAACGTTTTGATGATGATAGTTGGTGAAAAAGAGAAAAAACTCCGTGAAGCTATGCAGGTTGTGGGATTGCGTTCAGAAGTGTACTGGCTCAGTTGGTATTTAGCATATGCAGTACTGGAATTCTTTTGCGTGTTGGTTACAATGGGAATGAGTTATGCACTTGGATTTGCCGCCTTTACGAACTCCAATTTCTTCGCAATGTTCTTCACCTTTTATATTTTTAATCTGTCAATGTTGATGTTAGCATTCTTTATTTGCGCAGTTATCAGAAGCACCCAAGCAGCAGTGTTGACAGGAGTATACGTGTGTGTGGTTGGATTGATACTTATGGGATCATTGTTTGGTAATGCAACATTCACGTTTATCTGGTGGGCGGATTCAACCACCCCGGTATTTAAAAGACTATTTACGACAATTTTGCCATTTTTCAACTTTGGGGTTTTGTTTATCCAGATTTCGCAACTATCAGCTGGTAGTTTGAACTCTCTTACAGGAACATATGTTAGTGGTCCTGGATTTAAGTTTAGCGACTTGTACAACCCCTTGCCTAGCCAATACATTCCATCCCTAGATGTATCCGGTGTATCGCCACCTGTTCCCGCCCCAGTAACCTTCTATTACTACATGCTTCTAAATCTTGCAATTTACTTTGTGTTGCTGGTTTATGCCGATAATGTGGTTCCAAATGAATATGGTGTCAGAGAAAGTATGCTATTCTTCCTGGATCCCAGATACTACTACAAGTTGTTTATCTCTTCTAGAAAAGGTGACTCTGTCTCTGTACAATCCTGGATTAAGTCACTCCCAGCACCCGATGCTCCAGTTGAAGGTGAAGATACTGACGTATCGGCAGAAAGAGAGAGTGTTAGGGACCCAACAGTCAACTATGGACTACGTGTTCTTGATTTGAAAAAGGTATTCAGAAGCGGATTTTTAAACCGTAAGAAGTTTACCGCTGTGAACTCATTGTGCTTTGGAATTAAAGAAGGACAAGTTTTAGCACTGCTAGGCCAAAACGGAGCTGGTAAATCAACAACAATGAATATTCTTAGTGGAATGATGCCAAAGTCAGCAGGAGATGCACTTTTATATGACTATCCTCTGGGTGATCAACGCTCACTCCGTCGTATCTTTGGAATTTGCCCACAACATGATATATTGTTTGACGAACTGAGTGCTGTAGAACATATCAAATTGTATGCGGGCCTTAAAAACATACCAAATTCTGAAATCAACGCTCTGGTTGAATCTGGACTCAACGCTGTAAAGTTATACAACGTCAGGAACAGACCTAGTCGCACATACTCTGGTGGAATGAAACGTAGACTTTCTGTGTTGATTGCAACTATAGGAAACCCCAAGGTTGTATTTTTTGATGAACCAACAACGGGTATGGATCCTGTTAACAGAAGACATGTTTGGAGATACTTGGAGAGGTTCAAGAAGGGTCGTGTCATTATTTTGACCAGCCATTCTATGGAAGAAGCCGACGTATTGTCTGATAGAGTAGCAGTCATGGCCCATGGAAAACTAAAGGCTCTGGGAAATTCCATCAGGTTGAAATCCAAATTTGGTCTTGGATACAGATTTTCCATGGTGGTATCGAATCCACAGCATGTAGAAACTGTCAAAAAACTTGTTTCTGAGAAGTTCCCCATGTCAGTACTTGAAGATGACTCGGCAGGCTCTCTTATTTACAACCTTCCAGTTGATGAGGTACAAGCTGCAGAACTAGTTCCTCTATTTGTGGAGTGGTTGGAGGCTCACCAGGTTCCCTTCACTCCATCACGATCCGTTGGCTCTGAGTCGGGATCTTCAAGCATGACTGATTTATCTGATCAGAAGTACGTTAGTGCCTGGGGAATGAGTCAGACAAGCTTGGAAGAAGTGTTTTTGAAACTGATTAGATCAGCCAGAGTTGAACAACAAGACGCCTGATTTATGTTTTAGCTTTATTTTTTTATTTTAACTCCCGTTTTTAAAATTCCAAATCCCTCTATTTCGTAATTTCTGATGGTATTTTCTCTGGTTTTTTTTATACACTATTGACTGGTTTTTTTCTATTTATACAGTCAATCGTTTTTTTGCAGCCCACTACCTTTTTTGATTCTTTGAGTGTAACATATTTGGTGTTGTAGTTGAGCTGTGCACGCACACTATACGATCCATTATACCCACCCTTTTCACATTATGTATTGTATACCTTCAAGTATACAAATAACCCCCCCCCCCCTCCTTCCCTTCACCATTCGGCAATCATGCTAGTATTCACTGCAGATTAAATTTCATATTAGTGACTGCGCGTATGTGTGAACCCAGTCACTCTATAAACCAGATTGAGCATATTTATAATTTGAATAGCATATTGAGTGGCGTTTTTAGTACTCAGTATGCGGCTTATTGGTTAGTTAGGGTCTTATTCCAATATACCAACCGTACCAATTTATGGAAATAATATTCATACATAATTTTAGTAATAGTGGATACACACTTGATACCATTCCATTGTCATTTTTTGCAAAGTGGATGTGAAACAAACCTTGCGCTAAAATACCAACAGTTCTGTTTTATACACTTTTGCATGCAAAAAATGCTCTTGAACCCCTTACTTCATCGTATGGATGAAGTATACTGTTACAAAACGGCATACCTGTGTCATGGTGGTATGCACTAACTTGATAGAACGATAAGCTTCAGATGTTGCATTCTCGTTTTTGAAGTCCCAACATCGCCCTCTTTTATACCCTTTATGTGAATCTTTTACTCTTTTGTATGTGCTGATACATATGTGGAAATGTAAAATTTAATGATTTACACTATCAATTCAAAATAATCTAAAATGGTTGACAACTTTCAATGACAAATTTAGAATATTGATGTCTTTATTTTCTGTGTTTTAATTGATATATACTTTATTAAAAGTTAGCAGTTTTTTATGGAGCTTTGGAATATTCTATATATAGCAGGATGGAAGAAAAAGCAGAATACAGACAAGAATCGTTTTTTTATTCAAAAGCCAATAAATTAAATTTTTTAAAACTAAATACTAAAAAAAAACTGAAAATATACACAGGAATTGGGACACTCTAATTCATAGCCAAAGCGAGGGTTGTTAGAGGGGCTTACCAAATTACCTAGTCGTTAAAAAAAGTCATTAATAAATTAGTCTTTCTTACAAGCTTAAAACACTTCAGAGTAAAAATTTCTAAATAAACAAACTCTCTCAAAACACTTAAGCCAACTTTTTAAAAATTTAAACAATACGAACCCTACTTTTGCTATAAAGTCGGGATGAACGAAAACAGTCCAGCAAAAGGAAAAATCAACAGCGCAACACATATTGTATCAGCTTGATATGCGTTTAGGAAGACTACCTATACCAACCAGTAAAATATAGCTGATCAGACCATTATGACCATGGCTTGGGCTTGGGCTTGGGCCTACTGGTAAAATTTCGCAACTCGAGTATAAAAGTACTAATCAAGATTATCTTAAAATCATTTGTTACATTTACTTTTCACTTGCTTTTTTTTTAATTTTTACAAGTGTGATATTCTGTGATGTAGGCACTAATTGGGATCAGATAGTACTTGAGTTCATTTTAAGTCCCATGTATCTAGTTTTGGTGATGAAAAGTATAACATATAGAGATATTCAACATTTCACAGTCAGTTTCAAAAACTGTTGAGTGTCCCCTAGGTTTTAAACATACCACATTTTAAACTTGTTGAGTTGCTTTCATAAACATGTGCGCAATAATATCCCACAAAAAATATTAACTTTTTTGATTAGGCTTCTTCTGTTTGTTATCTATCAGTATAAATGGTGCTGTGTTGTGTCTTTGTTTTAGCTAAAGGGAAATACTTCTTTATTTTGAAGCTGTGGTTTATTAGAACCATATCATAGATCATTGACTCGAGGTCCATTATTTTTAGAGCGTTTGTTCTAGTGGAGGCAATCCAGTGCTGTAAATCATTCTAGAATCTGGGCTGGTAATCAGCAAACAGGTGCGTTTGTAGTCACTTGAGTGAAACTGGTATATGATATTGGAAATATCCGAGCTATTTTTTCCTTTAATTTATTTATTGGTCATAAAATGTTCTATATTGATAACGGTATGTTCCAAAAAAAAAATTAAAAAAAGCGCAATACTTATAAAGCAATTTATAGACCGAAAAAAAGAACCACCAATTATGGAAATTTTTTGATCATAAATAGGAATATTAGGTTATTTCCTTTGATAAATTCACCAAGTAAAAAATTAAAAGTATTACTAAAGCCTAAACTGAGTAATGAATAGGTTCTAGACTTTTTCTTTGTCATATTGTTAACAACAGGTACCACACAATTCTCTATTATGTGCATGATAAGTACGTAATCCAAGTACTCCCTTTCATCTCTTGTGACCAATTTCCGAATTACGAGTTTAACTGGTTTTATTGTACTTTTGCCAGTTTACAAAAGGATAGGATCGATTAGATAAAACCATTCATAGTAACATATATCAGAATGGTAAGCTATGTCATCAAATATAGTGTTTTGGGGGGTGTTTTATGAAGAAAGCCAAGTTTGTGAGCAAGTTCCGCATAAAATGTATGGAGATGAAGATTGGTATTCGCTTTTTAAATCTTTTTTTGGTTTGTCATATTAAAGATGATTAATTTACAGCTAATTAATAATACTTGTATTTAAAAACAAAGCGATGGTCTGGAATATAAGTCCAGCTTTATGGTACGTTTTCAAGCTGGATATACGTCAATAAAACAACAAAAGGGGTCATTCCCTTTGTCACTCGACCAGCTGGAAGAGGGGGGGGGTTGGTTTTTTATCACTATTCGTATATTAGTTCTATTGAAAATATATACAAGATTTGTATTAACAGTAAAAATTTAAGTGTGTTGGCTTTTTATATAATAAGCTCACACCTAGAGATATATATTCTAAGTTTATGAAATGTATAAAAACCACACGAATAATTATCGGGAAAATAACTAAAATGGCCACTTTTATTTGGAACAGGCAATTAATACCTTGAAGATCTCAAAAACAGTTTTAATGGAAAACCTGATCATGTGTTTTTATGTTGATATACTGGAATTGGATGAATACTCTTTCCCTTATATTATTTTTGGGGAGAAAATATAACTCAAAATTATTGGATAACGTGAGATATTGTGAAAAGGATACTATATTTGTAGAATTCCCGGTCTAGACCTCCAACAAGCAATTTTAAGTTATGGTCTGTATTTGAACATTTAGACCATGTACTGGTTTAAACCCGTTAAACTGTTGCAGCCAACTTTTGCAGGCAAGAGGTAGTCTCTTATGGAACTGTGTCTAAAATGCCCCGCCTTTTGTTGTTTTGTATTAACTCTAGATTGGGGGTGTGCTATTTTTCAACCAACACAAAGCGTTGGTATAAAAAGTTACATTTTTATTCTATTTGAAATTTGCTATAAATAAACGACATTTAAAATCAGTTAATCGACTTTATTACATCATTTAAATTGTTAGCAGTGTTTCATTTGAAACTCCATTCTTCTCGGACAGCAGACAATAGTGAATACAACCAGAGTTTTTGGACTAGAATTTTAAAAGATTATAATACAATTGAATGTATGGAAACAACATGCGTTCTTATGGGCACCATCACAAGTAGCTTGGTGCTATGAAATGAATAAGTATTTTTTAAATAGTTGCTAATTCTTCAAACACCAGTTGTTTTCAGCTTGCATTGTTTTTTTAATGGATACTGTGTATACAAAGCTGTAATAAAGCTTAAACTCTTTTGTAATTGTACAAAAAATCTTTTTTTAATGCAATCACAAAGTGTAACTAAAATTAACAATGGATGCCCATTTAATCTGCTTTTTTAAAAAAAATGATGATTTTACACTCAAGGCATGCAAATCAATTCTGGAACAATTGTGACTAATCACCTGTTTACTTTTTTATGGTTCTATCTGATGAAATGTAAAAGTGGCACTTTCGATTCTTTGCTCCACACTGTGTATTTATAGACTTTTCATCATTTTTTTCTGTTATATTATTATTATACAATTCTTTGAGAAATGTTTCTGGATTTGGATGATTAGATTTATACAGCGCAGCTGCAAACACTGCAAAAATGCTTTAATATACCGAGAAATCACCAACTAAAATATTATTTTGGGCCGCAACTTTAAAGAGTCATCTCAGTGATACTCTACTCCCAATCCTGCTTTTATTTTAAATCTTACACCTATTCCTATTTCCAATCACCTCTCTCCTGTAAATCTAACTAGTTTTTTTTAGCTTGTGAAATTTCACATTTGTTCACACTTTTGCTCGTTTTGATTTTAGTATCAAATAGCCTGAATCAAAATGGTTAGACATTTTTAATGTACCAACTCCACTTAGCCACACAAGAAAACAAAAACAAAAACAAAAACAAAAACAAAAACAAAACAAAGAAAAACATAAGAAAAACTAAAACAAAAACAAAAACAAAACAAAGAAAAACAAAACTACTGTAATAAAGTTCAATGAAATAGTATTACTGCATCTTGGTGCTGTGATTACATCCCTTGTTTCATGCTAGTACTAAATAATTATGTATATATTAATAAAAAACCAACATCTATAAATTAATCAAAAACAAACCCAAAAATGATTACTATGCACTTTAGAAATTTCATAATGATGTGGCTTCCCAACCGTATCTTGCTAGAGCTGTTATAGCAGTATATCTGTATTAAACTAATAATATACCTTTTATCCAAACTGATTTTGAGATATACTTGGTTCTCCTAATGGCCAAAGTTCAAAAAAAATAATTGCAAAAACCAACCTTTAAAGTCAATTTTCTGTACATTAACTGATCTACAAACAGTTGTAAATATAATTATTGAATAAGGGAGATGATATCGGGATAAATAAAAAACGATTCGTAGTTCAGTGAAGATGAACACAGTCTACTGCAAAGAATATTACACATGTGCTACTACAAACATTATTTGCTCGTCTAAATTTAGCTAGGCCAGTGATAACTTCCTCAGCAAGGTCAATGTGATGGTGTATTTGTGGTAATTTTAGCAGCAATTAATGTAAATACAGAATTTCTCGAAACAACAAAAAAGATAATACCCAAACAATGTTTACCTCCTTTCTAATTCATCTTAGCTTTAATAATCAATAATGAAACAGCCCCCGTCAAAAAAATTTTTTTTCACTTTCAGCGATTTATTAGTGCAATGTTCTAAATGTAAGGTTCTCATTAAAATAAGGAACTCTTTCAACAAGGCTTTCTTGAAAACCCAAATACTATCATAAAAACGTTGAAGTCGAAAGCTAAATTAGCAATGTTGCACAATGACCAAAATTTTTGACCTGTGTACTTTTTATCCCAAATTTGTAACAACTGTTAAATAAAAGGAAAAAACAGTTAAATGGGCATGTGATTGGTAGTTGACTTTAGAAAGCATAGATGCTGATATAAATGGAGCTTTCGAGTTTTGAATAGCATGATGGAGAAAGATGTGGTATTGTAAAGCCAAAAAATGAATGAGAAAAAGATGTTTAAACAGTGATTAAATTTTTTGCACTACATTTACAAAGAACACCAAGTAAATTGCTTGAATTGGTATGTTCAATATCCACACTATTATTTTGACAAACAAGGGAAATATGCAACGTATGTACTAGCTGACTTAGCGCCTCTAGGTTGCACTGCTGACTATATGTAATATTAAATTATTGAAAGGGGTGAGCTTGTGATATCGTACTGCGGCACAGTATTTGTGTTGAATCTTGCTGAACTTGCCACACCGAAATTGCATTTTTGCTCTAAAAACTGGAAGTCAATAGTTTTTATGATTTCTCTACAACAAAAAATATGCCTTTAAACAGAGGTAAATCAGACCAACTCTAAGTTATTTGTTTAAAGATATATGAAGGTGAGTGACATGCAAATCTAGAGCTATTTACTGTGATTGTAGGCAAGTGTCAGTAGAATAAGTGTATGTTCGGTATTTGAAAAAAATGTATATTTCGTTTTTCCGTCGAAACGAATCACCACCAATCACTCTATATGTGTTTTATTTAAACATTTATGTTGATTGCAACCGTGGTTACACGTCCTTCTGTATTCATTAAGGTGAATTATTCGCCGTCATTCCATCTGTGAAAATAGAAACAGACAGCAATTAAAAGCATAAATTGTAAATTAAAATCTACTTGGTCAACACCATAACTT
Organism: Zancudomyces culisetae; assembly: GCA_001969505.1. Taxonomy (NCBI): domain Eukaryota; kingdom Fungi; phylum Kickxellomycota; class Harpellomycetes; order Harpellales; family Legeriomycetaceae; genus Zancudomyces; species Zancudomyces culisetae. The sequence continues at coordinate 25,467 of LSSK01001732.1, forward strand.
TTAATTTCGATATTAATTTAGGTAAATGGCATCCAAAATCAACATTGTTGCTTACTGACGTGTGTTCTAGCGCAAAAAAAAATTTTTTTTTTCTCCGAGGAAAAATACGAGACTCTGGAGGGTTGATGTAATTTGTACTTGTCTTATCATATCGGGAGATGTGTTTGAGTCTCTAGAAATTCCTATTTTGAAATAGTCACCATTCACCATTCATCTTTATCTCTTTAATTCTAACCTCTTAGAGTGTTCAAATACAATGTCTAGTGGTTGTTTGGAAAATCGCTTATCAAAATCTTGTAGGCTTAATACTGCAGAATGGCTACAAAAAAATCTATAATAGATGTGGGCTGTATGTGTGATTCATTCTAATCTATCCCCAGCAAACATCCTGTGAATCTATCCTGACAATGGAAAAGCATAGAACACGACCTCATTCTTTCCGTTATTGTGGAAAATAGCTTATTAAAAATATGCCAGCAAAAGATGTAATTAATTTTAGCGTTGCATTCCTCTTTTAATACACAATCTATCTTATTTTTCCTCACAGATTTGCAAAGAAATGAAAAAAAAATGTTTGGTCTTCTTCTGTATACCAGGAAAATGGCCTTTTTTCTGTTTTGTTTTCAAGAAAAAAAAAAGGACAAATTTCATGAAATTCCCGTTTGATGATGGTACTTGGTTAAATTTTGTTATGTAATTGATTGAATTAGCTATGGTTTTGATTTATTGAAAAAATTTTCTGCCCTATCCTAAGAAAAGAAACTAAAAAGCGCTAATGGCATTTTCATTTTCTTCATTTCAACTCAAAAAAAAAAGTATATAAGAGCCTCTCTGTTCTTGCCTCATGTTTTAGCTTTACCTATTTAGCTTAGAGAATAAAATAGAAAATCCCACCTGTATATAGTCTACTATTATTCGTTTAATGAAGAGATAATACACTTCTAAGCAGCTATTGCATTGAGAGTCAAAGCGCCAAAATAAAGGGAAAGAAAATGAAAGGAGCAGGACTTATTGGGTACACTGGTAGCCTTCCGAACATTGACAGTCGAGACATCCCGTCGAATTGGGAGGATAGTATAAACGATGACGATGGCTGTGGGTGATGTTTGTCAATCAGGATTTGAGTATGATTGAGACTTTGTATTATACAAAAAGCTAATATTCCCCTGGTTTCGACTGAGCGAGTTTTTGTGCCTTGTGGAATTATTCACGAACTCTGTTTGGTTAGTCATTTGGGCTTTGGGATTTTCTTAATGCACTAAAGCTACGCTTTTGGTTTTCGTTTGTTTGGCTTTTTTTTTTCTTGCTATAGTATATTCATTATATTTTTTGCTAGGTGCATCACCTTTATTTGGTTTTGCAACACTTCGAACCTCCTTTTCATCACGTAATCACTTTTTAATTTTTACTTGCCACTTAAATAAAAGGCGCTAGAGTGTTTAAAAATCATATTTGCGAACCCATACTGGTGCCATTCCCTCCAATAGCAAAGTGGGGATGGGGATGAACGTTTACCCAAAGAGTAATTAAGAATGCTGGCTTTGTCTCATCAAGTAAAGTGAAAATCACTACTCATTTCTCAAAGTTTAAATTACTAAAAGCTTGCTTAGTGCCTAAATACAATTGGTGTAGCCAAACATATAGAGTTTGTTGATTGCCGATTATTTAGTCTAGAAAACTAACGAAAAAATTAAAAGATTCCAAAAAAAAGAAATAAAATCAAAACGATGCGCTTTGAATCACATCATGGCTTTCGAAAATGTATCCAAATTATATCCTTTAGAAGGAAATCATAACCATTTTTATGGTGAATTGTGGGCGGGGGGAGTTTATTGTATGCACCAATTTTCCAATACACCAGAAAATTTGACTAAAAATGGATGACAAACCTGAATTTCTGAGCCTTTTCTGCAAAGGGATGAATTGCTGAAAACTTTTTATTAGCGAACAAATTATGAGACCAAACTGACACTTTAGTAATTTCTGTTGGATTTTAGATGCAAATGATAATTCAGATGATTTTGTTTATTTTTTTAAAAAAAAACGCATGTTGAAAAAAGCTGAGGTGTGACAAAAAACCCCAACAGAGTTATGAGCAATATATTTCTTGACCCAGAACGATGCGCAACAAAACATCCCAAGATACAAGAGTGGATTATTAACATCATAATATCGAAGCGATAGCAGAAGATTCTATAAATGATGGCTAATACTAGAAAAATAACAATCGAGTAAGTCGCCTGATGCCAAAACAAACAAAAGTGGGCAAATATTACCACAGCTGACTTTGTTCATTATGCTTTCATTCATTTTGACATTTTCTGGTTTTATTTTTGTCGCAATTCTTGAACACAAAGATAAATGATGTCAATATGATAAACCAAACTATAGTAGCTACAGAAAAACAAGTATCATTGAGCCCATACGCACAAAGAAAACTTTCTGGTAGTATACAAACTTTGGATGACAAAAATATACATAGTATAAAATAGAATTCTTAGTTTGAATACTTTAACTTTATAATACTCCCTATATATATCGTTATGCTTGAAAAATTTATTAAAAAAAACTGTCATATATTGCTAAACTAGTTTGAACTGATGTATCCGCAAAAAAATAATGATAAAAGTTAATAAAGCAGTGTTAGTTTTGTATGAGTGGACACAAGCAACAAGGCTGAAATACCTCTACTATCTTGAAAAGTAGAATAGGTTAATTTTTCATTTTATACAGGAGAAATTGTAAAAATAATTATGGTGATGATAGTATGTTTAATAAAAAAACGGCGTATTGCGGGAATCCGAATCATATCTTTGCATATAACTGATCTTAATTCTAGTAGAGTTGGTGAAACAACAGTTATAAGTGCTGCAGATAGTTAGTAAGTCAAATTGAACATAATTGTAACAGACCAACCGAAATATAGCTATACGGAAGTACCTTTCTTTTAAAAATAGCGCAATTTTGATAAAGTGAATGGTGAGAGACACGTCAGCTCGGGAAAACTCCTGCATATCCACTACACCGGAATTATATTGTGTTTCTTGCACAAAAGGAGCATGCGATGAAGTCGTTCTCATGGTATACAGACTAGCAAGCTCGCACGCCTACACATATTCATTCTCTTTTTTTCTATTTGGCATTATAAAACGCATCAAAAATCTGAAACATTGCATATTGTATAAAAACTAGACAATAAAAAATATATATGGGGAGAGGGGAGAGGGGAGAGTATAAGAGAACGGGGTGGATTATGTTCACAATAGATAGGAAACTTCTGAAAATCCTAGCTTAAGCTCCAAGCTGTTTCTGATTATTTAGGAGAAAGGGTGTGAATAAGGAAGATAATAATATCGAGTGCACAATGTTAGATGCAGGTTTCACGTTCAGGGAAAAAAGTAGTTTGACTATCTGGCGCCAATATTTGTTTTATTTAGGATTTACTGAATTTCCAATGCAATGATCAGGTGGTGAGGATAAATGAGTTTGGGTTGCTGCCAATCGGCTAATATAAGTTAAACATGAGATGCAATTGGTGGTTGCAAATAAAGACGTAATTTGGTGTGTATATTTGGAAAGTGACAGACAAATTGATTCTGTAAAGTGAAATACGGACAGGATTGGCTTGTAACACTGGGAGGTTTTTTTTAGCAATAGGGCGGAATTGTATTTCGGTAGTAATTGCTGCAAAGCACACACGTGTTTCCCTGTCTTTTCCAAGGGTGTAAGTGGAGAGTGTGTTCTGAAAGAAAGTGAAGAGTGAAGAGTGAAGAGTGAAGAGTGAAAGAAACAGTTGGGGGTTGAGATGAACTAAGAATCCATTCCGTATACACGATGCGTTTAGAAAATATCGGTGGGAGACAAAGTGAGCAGTAAGTGTTATTAATTGATTTTTTAATTGGTTCAAATTAATCTGTAAATCGTTGGAAGTAAAAAAGCAGTATTAATCCGAAAATGGGATCAGATCCTTTTTATTTTTTTTTCCTACTCCAAACCCAGATAATAAAATTATTGCACTTTTCTTGGGCAATATAAATAATTATCCACAAGAATATCTAGTAACGCATGATCATAATTGCATTTTGCAAAAACATTCCCATTCACATTCAGTATTACAATATCAAAAGTGTTGATACTTTTTAATACCATTCTAATCAACGTGTCTTACGTGTACAGCGCAGCCGCAAACACTGCAAAAATCCTTCATGATACCGATAAGCCATCAACTAAAATATTCTTCTGGGCTGCAACACCAAAAGGTTCATCTTTATAACGCCTTAGTTTCAATCTTACTCGTAGTCCCAACCACCTTCCTTCCTCTCCTCTCCCTCTTCTTTCCCTCTCATAGATCTAACTAGCTCTGACCAACTTGTAAAATCACACTTTTGTTCACACTTTTGCTCGTTTTGATTTTAGTATCAAATAGCCTAAACCAAAACGGCTAAACATTTCCAATGCACCAACTCCATTTAGTCACGCAAGAAAACAAAAACAAAAACAAAACAAAACAAAACAAAACAAAAACAAAACAAAAGAAAAAGCAAAACAAAAACAAAAACAAAACCACTGTAATAAAGTTCAATGAAATAGTATTACTGCATCTTGGTGCTGTGACTACATCCCTTGTTTCATGCTAGTACTAAATAATTATGTATATATTAATAAAAAACCAACATCTATAAATCAATCAAAAACAAACCCAAAAATGATTACTATGCACTTTAGAAATTTCATAATGATGTGGCTTCCCAACCGTATCTTGTTAGAGCTGTTATAGCAATATATCTGTATTAAACTAACAATATACATTTTATCCAAACTGATTTTGGGACATGTTTGGTCTTTTTCAGGTAACCAAAAATGGTTTAATTACCTTTTTACCTTTTATGTTTCTTGATGACCTAATGCTAGTGTACAAAATAGGCAGAGATGAATAACGGTAACTACGATTATAATACATTTTTCACAATGGTGACTGTTGTTACTGTTTTTTTTTCTTGTGAAACCACTATTGCTTATGATTTTATGTGATATTTATTCAACAAATTCACATAGCAAAAAATATAAGCTCGCTCATTTATTCAGTTGTACTGTTCTTGAAACTTGAAGACAGGATGAGAGAATCAAGCGAATGAGTATGGGTATGTCATTTATGCACTGTTGACTGTTTTGTTGTAAACAGCGCTAATGTATCGAATTTTGTCGTAGGAATGGCTTCATGGAGGAGTGATCCACTTCCAAAGAAAAAAAAGAATGCCAAAGAAACGGGAGGAAAGGGATGTGAAGGATAGAGAGGAAGAACAAGGGTGTGATGAATAGGAATATGTTAGGAGGAAACAGTGATCTGGTTAACGATTCTGTCTCAATGTATTGCAGCATGGTAACGGAGAGAGGAGCATTACAATCAAAAGATATGATATTATGTATGAGGAGAACAGGGAACTGGGTGAGTATGTAGAGAGGGGAGGAGGAGGAGGAGGGGGAGTGTATTTGGAACTATTTTGCCAGTTTGATAGGGTATAAGTTCAGAAGTAATAATGAGTGTGAATTTAAGAATGGAGCAAATATCCATTGTGGGCATAAAACTGTATTACATTATAATTTACGATTGCATCACAAAAACTTTTAATGCGTTTAAAGGTAGGAGGGTGAAAAGTGGAGAGATAAATGCAGATTTGGCAAATGAAAAAAAAAAAACAAAGCAAAGAAATTAAAGGAAAAAGAATAGTGACTGTTTAATTACGAGATATAAATAGGCTCGTTTTTAATAGATATAAAAAAGATGACTGCTTTTTTGTTATTTGCGTTTAAAATTCGGCATATTGAGCAAAGGACATTTATGTTTTTATCATTTATTTCTAATTCTAATTCTAATTCCAATTCTAATCCTAATTATGAATTTGAAGAGAAAAACAAACTATTACGCAATGTTTATTGGTAGGGGGAGTGGAGGAGAGGATATGTTGGTGTGGGGGATTTTTTTATCATGAAAAAAATAATTTTTTTTGGAGTGAAGGTTTGATTTGATTTGATTTGATTTGATTAAGTTGAGTTGATTAATTTGATTTGATAAAACTTTATTTAGTAATGATTGGAGCCAAACATTAGTTTGCTTGTATTATTCATGTTCAGATTAATTTGAATAATGTGAGGGGGGGGAGGAAGAAGAGAAGAGGAAGGAGGAGTATTTTGAATGCAGTATAAAAACGGTTGCAGGAGAAAAAATAAACGATATTGTAATGGGATAAAGCCATGAGGCAAAAGGTGATAACAATGAAAGCCAAAGGATGGACAGAAGAAATGAGGTTTGGTTTTACTAGGTGATTTTTCTTATAGGTGGAAAAAGTGAAATATTAGTGGCTAACAAAAAAAAAACATGGCTGAGAGAGAGAGGAGGAAGATTAAGGGGAAAAGAGTTAGGAGAAATGGGAGAGGTGAAAAAAAAAGGGAGAAAAAAATCGGGCAAGTAAAAAATGGATGGGTTTAAGTAAGAGGCTGTAAACAACAATGCAAGTAAAAAATAGATTACGATTACTGAGTTTAAAGTGGTAAAGTGCGATTTTTTACAAAGTGATATCAATTATCAGAAAATCGGATATATTTACAGCTATTATTTCCGCCATATTTTTTTCCTCCTTTTTTTTTTCGCTCATTAATTGAAGATTGAAATAAAATACGATTTCTTTATAAGAACAAAAACACAAAAGGTTATTAAATAACATAAAAGAAAAAGAAATAAAAAGGACACCAAAATGATTGGGAAAAGAGCATTGGGTATCGGACGTATTGTTGCCGGGAAAAAAGTAGTTGGAACTAGAGGGCTTTCAAGTCTGGTAAGAGTTAGTCCGGCAGTAAAAGAAGCGTTGGCAAATAATGAACCAGTGGTTGCGCTTGAATCAACAATAATCAGCCATGGAATGCCGTATCCACAAAACTTGGAGACAGCGATCGCGGTAGAGGAGGTGATACGCAAGAACCATGCTGTCCCAGCGACAGTAGCGTTGATGGATGGCAAAATATGTGTGGGACTTTCACGTGGAGACTTGGAGCGATTGGCAAAGACGGGGCGAAAGGCGGTGAAGGCATCAACACGAGATTTGGCAGTGTTGCTGAGCAAGCAGCAGCAACATGATCCAGTGCTGGGAGCGACAACGGTGAGCGGGACGATGATAGCAGCGAAGCTTGCGGGAATTGAGGTGTTTGTGACAGGAGGAATTGGGGGTGTGCATCGGGGAGTGCAGAACACACATGATATCAGTCCAGATCTTACCGAGCTTGGACGCACACCCGTGAGTGTTGTTTGTGGAGGGGCCAAGTCAATACTCGACATTCCACGTACTCTGGAGCATTTGGAGACACTTGGCGTTCCAGTAATTACGTTTGGATCGGAGCGACACTTCCCTGCGTTCTTTACAACAACAACTCACGACAAGATAGCGAGTCCCTGGAACGTAGAGACGTATGGAGGAGCAGCACGGATGATACATGCGCAGCGCAAGCAGTTAAAATCCAACATTGGAATGGTATTCGCCGTCCCAATTCCAGAACATGAGCAGATGTTTTCAGGAGCAGAAATCGAGGAGTTTGTGGGGTTGGCTATTGACGAGGCGGAGGAGAATGGAATACTGAGCGGAAAGGAGTCAACGCCATTTTTGTTGCAGCGCTTGGTTGAGCTGACAGGTGGCAAGACATTGTCTTCAAATATTGCGTTGATCAAAAACAATGCAAAGGTTGGAGCGAATATCGCAGTAGAGTATGCCAAGCTTTTGAAATAAACACTTTGCCTTGATTGATGAACTTTTTTATTTTTTGATTAATTAATGATTTATTATAGTGTTTTTTACTTTAATCTTTGTTTTTAGGACATTCTTCCTACCCAAAGAGAAAGAGAAAGAGAGGGAGAAAAGAAGAGTTTTGGAAGAGATTTTTCGGGGTGGCGGTATGGGAGAATGGGTGCCGAGGGAAATCCAAACGAGGTGGGGGAAATCTCAGGGCAACTTAGAGGGGGGATTTTTTTTTTTTTGGAGAGTTTGTAATAAATAAATTTGATTTGCTTTATAATTTCATTTAATGAGATTCAAAGAAAAAATTAGTGAGAGGAGAGGGTGATAATAATGTTGGAAAAAAAATTTTTTTTTTAAAATTTGGTAAAGAAAAAAAAAATAAAAAAAATACAAGGGAGAAAGGAGAAATAGGAAATAAAACAAGGGAAAAACAAAGGGTAAACAAAAAAAAAAGCAAAAAAAAGCACGACGGAAAAATGTCAGAATTACCAAGATTTGTATTACCCAAGATTTTTGAAAACATCAATGGATGGGGACCACCGGAGGGAGTAGAGCTGGAGGTGTGTAAGATTCCGTATGTGCCATACTCAAAGAACGACCGGGTTACACGGGCAGCAGAATGGGGCAGCACAGGAGGACAGTCGCAAGCACCGGGAGGAAGAGGCAAAGGAGGCAAGCGAGATGGATACCAGACACACCAAAACTACGGTAGTGCCGCAGCATCGACGTTTGCATATGCGCAGGTGGAGGAGGAGTCAACATTCTCGGTGGTAGATGGAGGAGTTCGACGATTGGGAGTAGTGGTAGGAGGAGGTGGTGGAAGAGGAGGAGGAAGAGGAAGAGGAAGAGGAGGATACGGCCGAGTGGAGCGAAGAGGAATGCAAAGGCTAGGTAGGGGAGCAGGGGGAGGAATGGGAAGAAGAAGAGGAGGATGGCGAGAGGTTGGACG
>LSSK01001735.1:0-22403 GCA_001969505.1 Zancudomyces culisetae
TTTTAACAAGAATGGAGATGATGAAGAAGCAAACAATATTTTTGAGTATACTTTGGTAGTTAAATATGGAACAATTCTGGAATACTACAAACCTGAAAAAAGTAAAGACAAAAATATAAAGAATGTTCTCTACAAGTACTACTTGGTTAGAGAGCTAAAAAGCAAAATCCGAATCAAAATCAATCCAATTTTAAGAGTGGACAGTAATGATTGTTATTCTTTGGAAATTCCAAGTTCTCTAATGCAAAATATACTTTTAAACCAACAAATTTTAACCCAACCACAACATTCAAAAGAAAAGGAAAGGAAAGTGGAAACTAGTAGCAATACTGTGATTAAAGACTTGGTATCAAGTTTTGTAAGAGAAGTTGAAAGTATTCAAAACTATTTTAGCCATCTTGATGATTTTCATGGCCTAGATACAGCCACTGTAATTAGAGGATGTGATAAGTATAAAGAGTTTTTGAATTATTACTACAATATAATGACATTTAGTGTGACAAATCCGACACCAAACATGTTGGAATTGGAATTGGAAATAGATTTGGGTTTGGGTTTGGGTTTGGGTTTGGGTTTGGGTTTGGGTTTAGGGTTGAATAAGGATAATTTAAATTCAAGGATTTTGCCTGTTGATTATGCAAATGATGCAAAGACAAATGTGGAATTAATAGAAAAAATGAGAGTGGTGGTTTATCCAGGTGCTAAAAATCAGAGAATTTTGGTACCATATAAAAAGCAACCTATTGAAACTACTAAGACTACTACTAATATGGGTAATATTGATAATGCAACAATAAGTGGGAAAACCAGTAATCAGGTTGGATGCAAAAAGATAATATACAAAGACAGCCATTTGGAACAAGATGATTATGGCAGTGCTTCGAAATTGAAGTTTTTGGTAACCAGCAATTCCAGAAAAGGCAAAGAGAATAATGATAGTATTGGTGGTGTTAGGGAGAACAAGGCTGATAGAGCAGTGAGTAATGGAGTTATAAGGTCCATGAGGTACAAGATTCTTAATGCGTATAACAACCGAGTGAACCGGGTCGAAAAAGCATTTGAAATATACAATAGACCTCAAGACGGTAGTGAGTATGGTATTCTGAATCCGTCTCGGTTTATTACACGAGAAAACTGCAAGCAGGATGAAATACACGTTTTGTATGAAAAAGTTTATGGAAAGGATGAGTGGAATAAAGGTCAAGTGACGAAATTGATATTTGAGATTATCAAGCTGGGAGATGAAGTTGGTCAGGATGTATTCAAGTTTAGTTTGGTAAATATGACATTTGCGACTGGAACTGGAACTGGAATTGGAATTGGAATTGGAATTGGAATTGGAACTGGAACTGGTATGGATATGGATATGAATATGAATATTGGTATGCGTATGGGTGTGGAAAGGACAAATATACTGGTTAATAACAAGAGATATCGATTTAGAGAGAATCAAAGTAAAATAATACAAGTTCCAATAATGATTATTTCCAAAAGTAATCATGGTAATGGTGAAGAAAAGATGATGAGGAAGAATATTATACAGCTGAAATACCAAATTGAATATAAAGGACGAGAAAAGACTGGACTGATTTATTTGGATTGAATTGATATATAATATTTTATAATATAATATAATATAATATAAATTAAATTTATTTAAAAGTACTAAATGTAATATTTATTCCAATTTTTACTATTATTATTATTCTTGGTGTTGTTGGTGCTGTTGAGATTCCAAAAGTGAAATGAATTGTTCGAGATAAGAAATGGAAATTTCAGTATAGTTCAGATTATCTGAATTGATTAGGTGGAACAAACTGATGATTTCCGATTTATGAAGAGAAAAGGCTGATGAATTTGGTGAGGATGAGGATTGTTGGGAGCTGGTAGTTAATAAGTGTAAATGATAATTAATGAGCGAGTTGTAAGGAGAAGACATACGGAAGGGTAATGCCTGGGTGACATTCTTGTTGTTAAAAGCGGCAAATGATGATTTTAAGGAGGGCACATGATCAGATGATGAACTGGTGGAGGAGGATTCAAGGGATGTCAGGGTATTTAGGAAGGACGAGTTGAACGATTGAATGTTATTAAGAGTGTTTGGAGTTTGGGATCTGAAGTCCAAATGCTTGGTAAAGAGAGGGTTGTTTACAATGTTTTTACGGTACAAGTCAAAGTACAATTTGGCGATAGAAATGTTGTTTTGTTCAAGGGCGCAATTGATAAGCTGGCTGTAAATAGTGACAATTCGGATTTTGGTACTTGTTGGTACTACCAGTTTATTTAGTTTTGCATCGGACTTATCCTGTTGATGGTCAAGAATCACGAGTTTATGAACGCCTAGTGCTTCATAAAGAATTGGCAGGTCTATATTAAAGAACAAATAAGCACAGTCGTATAGTTTGGCCTTTCTGAAATTCGTTATAATCGCATTGAAGAGATCAAAGTATTTCCAAATAGATGTAGTTTGTAGAGGAATTATTTGACCAGAAGTAAATGGCACAGTAACCAAGAAATACTCCAAAAAGTTGACTGAATGAAGGCAAACCAATTTGTGTTTGAGTATTGATATCAGCTCATCATTGTCAACGACACCACTACCACTACCACTACCACTACCACTACCATCCGCTGTCTGTTGAGGCTTTTGTTGCTGAACTTCTTTACACATTTCGGCAATTGCTCTGATAAATGGCCGGCCGAAAACACGACGATTGTACAAATCATTGACTGAGCCTACAAATTTTGGTTCCAGGCCATTGACGCGGTTGATGTGTTTGTAATCGTTGAAAATGGAGTTGATTATAAATTGGGAAAGTCGAGAGAATTTTGTGTTGTTGGAAGAAACTATGTTCAAAAACCCGAGTTTGCTAGGAGAAAGCATACTAAATAACCCAACACTGCTGTCATTTTTTTTGTTGTTGATAATGTTGAGTTTGTTTGAACAATAGTTGTTGATGATGAATTTGCGTCGAAGATTGAAGTTTGGCGCATTGAATATATATAGCAAATCAATGTTTCCAGAAGTATTTCCATTGACAACCGAATTTGTACTGCTTTCCAAGACTAAATCCACCAACTTGAGTCCATTTGGATATTTAATAAAATCGGCACCCAAAGCCAATGCAGAAACAGATGCTGTAAAGTTTGATGAACCTCCAACAATACGGTTGGTATCTCCACTGCTAATGTTGTTTACCTGTGCAACATTTTGTTTCAAATACACGTAATAATAAAACACTGACAATGAAAAGTATCTGTTGGTAGCCTTCAAGTAATGCGTAATCAGTTGCAGAGCAGCAAAAGTACTTATCAGATTACGTCTGTATAGACCAACCGCAAATTTAAAGATTAGTTGGTCCAGTATTTCTGTAACTAGAAGTAGCTCCTTGTTGGTGGAAATGTCGTTTTTCATTTTTGGAGAATATATATTGGAGAATGAATAGTATACCGATTTCAACAACATGGGTTCTTTTGCAAAGATTTCAAAGAGTCTTCTGGAACCAGAGCTGTTTTGGTGTTTTTTATTCTCCAAAACATCATTTTCAGCTTCATTTTCATTTTCATTTTCATTTTCCTTTTCTACATCCTTTTCCATATTCATAAATTTAGTATATACTTCTTTGTACATTTGAACCATTGCAATAGCTGAACGTTGAGCATTACATACATTCAACATTTCAAGTGTTGCCGATTGAAACCTGTCCAAAGGTTTAGATTCTACCGCAGAACCAACACTAGCGCCAGCATCAGAACCCTTATATCGCGCATCTCCATCTTTATTGCTTGGTAGTATTACTTTTCGTATAACGTTATAAATATCCTTTTTAGGTTCAATCGTCTCAAATATTCTTTCGTATCGCTTAATATCAGAATTGATACGTTCAGTCGGTGGCATGCGGCTTTGTAGTAATGTAGCAACAGTGACAACTGTATTTTCTCGGTCCTTGTCGTAGAACTGGTCTGAAAAATTGAATATATGTCTATACGCATAACTGTCAACAAATTCTTTTACTTTTAAAGCAGCTTCATCTTGATTATCCTTGCTTGTCAATTTCTGTAAATATTCTAATTTCTCCTTTTTAATACTACCAGCTTGGTCACTAGTTGGATTTAAAAGTCCCAAACTAGTCAAATTGGTATAAAGTCTAGCAGCAAATTTCGTGTACAGAACAGAATCTTGTGTTTCATCATACGCCTCAAACAATGCCAGCTGTGTTGGTTCAGTCAAATATATTTTCTTTTCCAAGATCTTTTCAACCAAGATTTTTTTCAGCTCAGGTTTATTGTGTATATTTGGAAGAATAACATTCTGGATAATAGATGCATTCCACTCATCCCGATCTGTACTGAGCGCTGTAGAAGTTGCTAGTAACCCCTGAATAGTGTTTCCAGCTTTCAACCTTGACTCCTTAACATCACTTGTTGCATCAACATCATCAGTGACATTTATTCCTTTAAGCACTATACCAGCAGTATCTAAAATCCACTGTTCCTTAAATGTAGATGTCAAAAGCACGATTGGATCTTGGTACGACTTCATTATATTGGAAAATACTTCGGCCACAAAGTCTACATCATCTGAAAAGATTTTGGCCAACACAATAACACTCTTGCTTTTGGTATAGTTATTTTGTACTTCCGGCAAGCTCATAACTTCGCGGTACATCATCTTGATTAAATCTGCCAAATCGGTGTTTTGTGGACATGATTGATAATACTCTGTCAAACTTCTCAGTATTGAGATCAATGACTTTTGTGATAGTTGTGGTATCACTTCTTCAATATCCGTCTTGTCAAATGTTGCATCTTCACCACCACCACCATTGTCCTTCTTTAGCAGTTTGTTTATCAATTTGACTGCTTGCTCAACTTGTCCCTGCATAAGATACCCTCTTATAATATACTCATATGCATTAACTCTAAAGCTCATCTTGTATTTCCGTATACACAACTTCATTTCTTGGTGTGCCAACTCTGCCCCATTATTGAGTCCCAACAAAAACACCAAATATTCTTGTATCACACGCCCTGCATCCCATCCTAAATCCTTTAGGTTTTTTGGTCTCTTTTCCTCTTTTCTCTGTTCAACATACTCATCCAAAAATGCCTGTTTAATTTGTCCAATTTTATGGAAATCTTCAAGCCTACAAGCTTCTTTAAACTCTTTCATGTATTTCAGTCTGTAGTATTGCGGGTGAACAAGCTCGTTATTCCCCATCCGCTTAAGAATCATCTCCCGTATCGCTTCAAACTCCTTGACCTTTCCAAAGTAAACCAGAATATCCATCAATACCAAAAGTTTGTCACTTACTTCCACTTTCCTGTGCTTTATGCTCACCACATCCGTCCCATGTGGATCTTTTACTTGCTCTTTTACTGCCCACAGTATTTCGTCTATTACCACTTCTCTATCGGCATTGCTCGCCCATCCTGTTTTGCCTTTTGATGCATTCGATATTTCGTCAATAATATTTTCAAGCTTCTCCTTACCTTCCATAAACTTAAAAAGCTCCTGTTTTACTATGTTTGAGCTCTGCTGCTGTATTTCACCATTCTCACCTTCACCATCACTTTTCTGGTTCAATTCTACGTTCTCTTTAACCATCTCTTGTTTCATTAAATTCTCCCTATTTTCTCTCTCAATATTCAACTTTGCCTTCATCGTAACCCTGTCTCTACTCACATATCGATCAACAATCTGGTCCCTTATTCCAACTGGTACAAGAAACTTTCCTTTTTCTCCCAAGCTCTTCAGCAGTATTCTCGTCACATTAATTGCCTCCTCCTCTTCAGGAATACCAATACCGACACCCAACAACTTGATTGATGTAACCAAACCCAATTTGCCCCCACTTTCTTCTCCACTTGGATCTATATCTCCATTTTCCACCAATCTATTAACCAGTAATGTAATTGCCTCTGGTTCTGTAACCCTTTTAGATACAGCCATACTTCTTTCCTCTCCAGCAATAAACTTTCTCAACCTATCTAACCCCTCCTGCTGATCACTCAGCCCAAAAATCTCCTCCACTTGTTCTACTTTTGGTATCTTGGCCACTTCTGTCTTTAAATCTTCCTGATTATCGGTCGTCTCTCTATTTGCTCTTCGCTGCATTCTTGCATCCTGTCTTGGTTTGCTGTTCTTATCAATCATCCCCACTCCATTCGAAATGTTTTGTTGATTTCGCTGTATCGCATATTTCCGCACTTGAATATTTTCGTTGCTAGTCAGGAGTCTTGCTATTGATATAGATTGCGGCTTATCAATCCGAATCCCACATCTTTGAATTATTGTGAAATCCTTTTTGATTTTAATAATTCTATTCATCATTGTTCAATAGTATCTCTATGATTATATCGCTATGTTATTAATATTACTCCTTTTTAAATTTCTTGATTCTTTAACCTCTGTTATTAAATGTTCATTTCTTGAAAAATATTTTCTCATATTTACATTAATTTTTGCCAAATTTGATCCATATCGTTTTTCATTGTATCTCAGAGTAAAATTAAATGATAGAGCATCAAATTATTGGTTAAAAGTCAAACAATCAATGATAAAAAAATACAATTTATATAAAACGCTGTAAAAATCCAATTTTAGTTCATAATCATTTTTTTCTTCAAATATGTACATTTAACCTTAAGAAAATAGAGATTATTAAATAAACCACGATAAAAAAAAATGAGCCAAGGGGATATTAGAGAAACTTTGAGTTTTATCGTTAAAAGCATTAACGAATTAACAATCAATCAACAGGCAATAGACGCAAAGGTGACGGCATTGGCGTCGACCTCAAAGGTACCACCCGCAGGAGCACCCCCACCGATGGCACCAGCCGTAATGGCATCAACCTCAAAGGTACCGCTGGGACCACACGTTAGAGCCAGAAAACAACCAATAGAACTTGAAGCGTACCAAGAGCTGATCGCATTCATTCCTTCCATTGAAGAAAACTTCTACAAAACCGGGTACACAGAGCAGCAAAGAGTTGAAGTATACCAAAAATTTCTGAAAAACAAGGCCATGAAGTATAAACCCCCAGAGATCAATGACGAAGCCGGTCAAGCAGTCAAAGAATCGGAAGCCAACCTCTACAACATCCAGGTGGGGTTGGCACAGATCACCAGGCCAATCGACACCATGGCTCATAACATAATTTCCAAGGGCGAGATGACCGACGAGAGAGTCGAATTCCTGGAATTTCTTAACACAATAAGGGCTCTGATTGCGGACCAGGCCACCCAGATCACACAGATGCGGATTGATAACATGTACGCCAAGATGAACCTGAGCGCAAGACCAAGGCAGATCATTGAGGACGAGGTGGATTACCTCGTGGAGGCCAAGCAATGGGAAGAAGACATGGCCAAGCAGAGGCCCTTTGCCAGAAAAGAGGGCAAGTTTTTTCAAAAGCGTCAGCAGCAGAGTGTAACTCAATTCCAGCACCAAGGACAAAGAGATGCGCATATGCAAAATTCCGTGGTAGTCCAAGGCCAAACTCGATCAAGAACCCGGCAGAACATTAGGTAGAACATTAGGCAGACCCGGACTGTTATAAACAATGAGCTTAATGTTAATTTATTAGTTTTTGAATAGATCATTAATTGTTTAGTAAAATATATTCTAAAATTTATAATACTTTTAAAGACTATTTCAAAGCTGAAATTTTTTGGTTAATGTATGAATATGATACAAGAAATCGAATTAATATTTTTTATATTTTGATTTCAAATTGTATATTAATGAAAATTTTGTTTATACTTTAGTTTAATACGAAAAAATATTACTGCTCAATAATAACTTTAATATTAAAAGTGTTTGTTTAGTTATCTATAAATGACAAACTAGAGTAAGTCTTTGCATGTTTAAATCACAATTTGTTTTATTTCTTAAACAAAACGAAAATTTAATATAGCTTTACAGTATTAACTAATGTTTTACTATGTTGGTTTTATTTCATAAATATAATATATTTTAAGTCAAATGATAGTTTCGATAATACTACGAGTACTAGTTTAAATATAAAGTCAAGAGAATAGTTTATTGCTTCTTCGGATAAAACTTCTCTTATTTCAGCTTAAAATTAAGGTATCAAATCTATGAAAATAAAATTTGTACCTACACTTGTATCTTAACACCCACTCACTCTATTTTTCTACCTTTTGGCTTTTTTTTTTTACTTTTCTTTGTTCCCACATACTAACCATTTTTCAAAGATATTAAAAAGTATAAGAAACTAAAAAAAAACAGATCAAAAAATACTTATACAGGCGACCCACTTTCTTCTACAAACGTTATTTGATGCTATTCATATTTTTAGTTGGCTTTTGATTTTTATAAGATTACGTAGCAATTTACTTGATTAATATATCAATATAAATTAAAATAAATTACGTGCCACTTTACTACCAATACCATCATTACTCATCATTGTTCTCGGGTTTAGGTACTGTCAGTTATAGTAAAAACAAAGCCCTTATCCACAAAAATATAGTTTTACTTTTTTATTGCTATTTTTATACTATTTACCATTAATCTGTCTCAAGTTGGCAAGATTACAATGTAAGTGAATCTTGAATTATATCTGTATAAATTTTAAATAATATATTTGTAATAGTAAGTGGGGGTGAGAGATAGGTGTGTATATATTTTAATCTTGTCTTTACATCTAGTAATGCTATATATGAAAACTCTCAACTCTATATAGTAAACATTTTCTTGATACATTTATTGACTAATGCCTATAAAAAAATATGTTGGGCTAAAGAAGGTTGCATATTTTAAAGTCAATACTCGATAGGGTTTTCGACACACAACACAATACAAAATTTAAAGTGATAGTTTAGCCGGTTTTTCTTTCACTCGCTCAATACTCTAATAGAAAGATACTCGGTAAATATGCAAAAAAAAAGTTATACATAATTATATATATAGTTGTATTATTGAGTTTGCTACCACCATCTCTACCACCTCTATCACCACAACACCATCAACTTTGTTCAGTTTTTCTTGCTCACTAATCATTCCCAAAAAAAAAACAAGTGAGCACATGATAATATTTTTTAATATAGTAGCTTTTTTACCGTTGTTTTATTGTAAAGCTGTTTATTTTTATGTAATTACTGATATTTGGAAATTATAAATAAGCATCATGTTAATAATTCGCTAATAATGTATAGCTAATTAATTGGCAAACTTTTTCTTGGTATTTTTTTTCTTTGATTATATTTAGATTATAAATAGTAAATAAACCTTTTTAAATCAAAAGTATACTAGAAAAAAAAAACAAAAACATAATTCATACTTCACCAAAACCAAATTCTAGTATACAACCGCATAAAAAAACTACTCGACTCATATTTTATATTAAAAAATAATCGGTAGTACAGCCTAAAAAAGTAATATTTCAGGCTATTTAAACTCAATCAGTTGTAAAAAGTACAGCTTTTTCCTTCCAATTTCTGAGGTCAAGAAAGAAAAAAAAATGGATCAAAGCGATATTGGTGGAAGCCGAAAGAAGCTCGGTTTACTCAATCAAACAATAAAAAGCAAATTCAGTCAACTCAGCACAAAGTTTGCATCCAATAAACAACCAGTATTTCCTATCCATGGTAATTGGAACAGCGTTGAGGATGAAGATGGAGTTGATATGATACGGGTAGAAAGGTCAGAGACATCGTCTAGCGATATTTTGGATTTAGATTTGGAGGCTTTTAGAGAAGCCAATATTGAAGGAGACGATGGGGGAGTGTTGGCACAGTATGTCAATTCTAGCCTTATTTACGAAGCAGGTAAGAAAAAGCAACATTTTAAAGTTTAGTGTTTTGATTTAAATACAATGATTTAAGCCTGGTGTAAAAATTAAAAAAGAAAGGACAGTGTAAAATTTTTTAATGTCAATGTAAATGTGGAATATAGGCGTAGACAGAGAGGGCCAACTTATGCTGGTATTTGCGGCATGCCAATTGCCAGATCCAAAGAGCACGGACTATGATAGGCTTTTGAACTTGATAATGTTTAGATTGGACGACTTTGTAGAAAACGATTACACATTGATATTCTTTGCAGCGGGATCACAGTACAAACCAAGTATTAAATGGGTATATAGAGCGTACAAAAGACTGACTAGAAAGTACAAGAAAAACCTAAAGAATTTATACATTGTTCATCCGGCATTGTGGATCAAAATAACGATGGAAGCAATGAGCAGTATTTTGAGCCCCAAATTCAACCGAAAACTAGTGTGGATTAGCAAGCTATCAGACCTGGCAAAAGAAGTGCCTCTGGAGCAAATCAACATTCCCGATGCTGTGTATGCACACAACCTGACCAAGGAGCAGCAGATTGAATACGAAGCGGATTTCTCAATGCCAGGAAAGTATTTTGGAGTGGAATTGGAGGCACTGATGGGCCAAAATGGAGAAAGAGGTGTTCCTCCAGTAGTCACGGATGCAGTTGATTATCTGTTTTCACACGGACTAACTACACCCGATATATTTAGAAAGATGCCTCCAAAGGATGTGGTGAGAAAAGTGCGAGCCGAGTACGAACAGCTGGACAAGACTTCTGTCGCATATGCGCTTCATGGCGAATACGTGGCTGCCGCTGTGCTGAAGGCTTGGATTGGCGAACTACCACATCCCCTTGTTCCTCTGCAGCTGTACGAAATGGTTCGGGCCATCCCAATCGACCAAGGCGAGGTTGAAGCAGCAACATATATCCGTGACATTCTCCTTCCGTCAATGTGTGAGTCCAAATGTACTGCCATTCTGCTGTCCATTCTCATCCGTCTCCTCGATATGGTTTCGCAAAACTCGGGCGTAAACAACATGACTGCTGTAAGACTTGCTGTCGCCTGGGCTCCTTGCTGGGTTCGCTCAACCTCTCCTGAACTGGACGTTGAAATGTGTAGCGCCACCAGAATCCGCCTCCCCGACTTGGAATCCCCCGATGCTGACGTCCCCAAACCCTCCAACGTCGTAACCCTTATTCGCATAATGATTTCCTACTACGACTTTGTCTTTGCTCCAACCATACTTGAGTTTAAAGACACTCTTGCCATCCACCGAATAACCAGCTCCGTTGAAGACCCCCCTCCAAAACCCCCTAGAAGAAAACCTACTGATCCTTAAACTCTCTTTGCTGATCTTTTCTTTTCTTTTTCTTCCCTTTTTTTTTGCTCTTTTTTTTTCTGGCTGTATTCCCGTTCATTATTTTTCCTTTTAGAACACCAATATCTCTTCTCTTCCCACATCCCCTTGATATTTACATCCCGTTCACCTGGGTCATCAAAGTATTATACTACCTTTTATTTAGCTCTAGGATCCTTAAAATAACCCCGTAGATTACTCTAATTTTTGCTCTTATCGTATTGATTTGCTCGCCATATCTCTCTGCAGCTCTATTCATCAAAACACACACACATATATACTTGATATTTTTTTCTATATTTCTATCTTTTATTCGCCACTACGAAACCGTGACGGTTATTTTATATTCGCTTACTTTTCTAAATGCTTATTCTTCTTTTCGATAAAAGCCTTGGTTTCCTCTTTAGTCATTTGTACATGAAATCCATATCCGACATTTGTGTATATGTACTCTGTGCTTGAACTATTATGTTTATCGTTTTAGAATAAATTTTTTTATAGAATATGTAGACATAACTGTCAAGGCTTGTAGCATCAGTTTTGAGAATAACAAAGGAAACAGTTTTATATCAAGGTTTCATTCTCAGATCCCTTTTCTTTCCCTTGTGCACCTTCCCTTTTTAATTACCCTCCCCATTAGAGGTTCAACTTACACTCTACCATGCGCATAAAAGTCGGTTCCTAAATCAACTCGCATCTTCAATTCATTTAGATTTTGTTTTTCAATCATCTCGATATAGTTTTGCAATTTTGTGCTATATTTTTGGCATTTAATTATTGTGATTAGATGTTTGTTTCACAAAGTATACACTTCCCCTTCTCTTTCTCATTCTCTTGTTTTTATGCAAATCTATTCATTCAAAAAAATATATTCAAAAATACTCACTATTCTGATATTTGGTTATAGACCAAATCTCTCTCTTCTGCAGCCTTTTTTAGCTGGGGTTGCAATACCTTTTCTATGTTGTCCTTGTGTTTTTGAACCGCATTCCGGATTTCGGTGTCCTTTATCCCACTAATCATATCATTGACCTGCTTCAACTCTTCCATTTTGCTTTTGCTATTCCGTTTTATTTTACTTTTCTTTTGAAATATGTTGTTCCCTTTTTTTCCCCCTGATCAATCTTGTTTAAAATTATGCGAATTGTAGAGTTCTGAGTTGAAATAAAAAAAATTTTATCATTTTTTTCCGTGTATTTCTGGTAGTTTTTCGTTATTTATTTCCATCCCTGAAATTCTTGAACCTTGCTATAAAATTTTAGAAAAAAAATATTTCTATAACCATCAATCATATTGTATACTAAAAATCGGAATGTTGACCCGTTTACAAATGTTCACATATTTCCAAAGAACGTGAAAAAAAATTTTTATTTCATACTATTAACAGTGAATTGCCGAGAAATGTAATTCTTCTAAAAACACACAGTGTAGCATAGGCATCATTTAAATAGTTGTCCATTTTCCTCTCTTTGCTTTTTTCGTTTTTCTTCATACTTTTATTTCAAAAGCATATTAATTACTTTTTCTTTATAATCAAACATATATACTATATTTTGGTAAAAAGACAAAAAAAGATGCCAATCCTAGAATCCGGAACAAACTGCCTAAAAGGTGGAGTGTACAAAGCCTTCAATAAGATCGGTCTCGAAAAGTTTTACTTTCCCGTTTCCATTTTGACTGAGTTTGGATACACACTCCTTTCAAAACTTAATTTTGGAAGCAATGCGACGCCTTACAAACTCAACAGTTATATTTCGGACTTTAAAACAAATATCAAACTTGCAGAGCGAGAAAACGATCAATTGCTTGCAGTTGTCACTGGTGCTAACAGCGGTGTTGGATATGAAACCGCAAAATCTTTGGCCTATGCTGGATATGTGGTAATTATGGCATGTAGAAATAAGGAACTTACGGAAAAGGCTATCTCTGATCTGAAAACCGAGACAGGACTGGATAGCTTCAAGTTTATGGAACTCAACCTGGCTTCATTCAAGTCGATCAGAAAGTTCCTCGAGTCATTCAAAGCACAATACACCAAGTTGGATCTTTTGATAAACAATGCTGGTGTGATGATGTGTCCATATATGACTACCGAAGATGGTCTTGAGCTACAGTTTGGAACAAACCATGTGGGACACTTCATTCTGACAAACGGCCTGCTTAACGAAATTAAAGCAGCAAAGCGTGCACGTATCCTTTGTTTGTCATCCATTGCTCAATTTACAGGTGTTTATGACAAGTCTCTTGTACTCGAGAGTTCTAAATACGATAAGGTTGTAAATTATGGAATAAGCAAGCTTGCAAATGCCATGTTTGCTCGTGAGCTGTCCAAAAGACTGGAAGGTACCGGTGTTACTGTCAATTCCCTTCACCCTGGGGCCGTTGATACTAACCTAAATAGACATCTTGGTATTACCGCATATTCCATTGGCAGAAAGTTCCTCACCTTGTTCTTACTTAGTCCTGCAGCTGGTTCTCTCACCTCCGTCAAACTTGCTCTTTCATCTGAATACGAAGGTGTGACCGGAAAATACTTTGAACACGAACACGAAATGGTTCCCAAAATTGAAGTTGATAACCCTGAGTTATGCAAGGACCTTTGGGACTTTACTGAGGAATTAATAGCAACATACGACAAATAATTTTATTTTTTTATTTTTTATTTTTATTTTTATTTTTTGGTTGTGCATATATAGTTTTCATTGTCATCATTAGCATTATCATCACGATTGCTATTGTTATTGCTATTATTCAGGCTAGCCTGTAAAATATTGACTCTATTCTGGCTTATCTCGTTGATCAATGTTAAACCGACTTTATATAATTTTTTCTGGAGGCAGCTGCCAGTCAAGTATTAAATAACATGGGAGGACTTTCTAAAACCAACAGATTTTGGCGTGTGGTGACTGCTCATCACTTTGAAATTCAACCATTTTCGCAACACCAAATGTTTGTTTCATCAACAGATACATTACGTTTACACACTTCAATTCTGTCATTTATAATATGAAATTATCCCTTCCCCTCATATCTCTTGTATTTAAAATGCTTTATCACATCATCTTCCCTACACCTTTGGCTATATCAGTGTATTCGTAGATCAAACAAGTGTGTGTGTTTTCAAACCAATCCGGTATTGACTCAACGGCTCGGACCGTTTGATTCTAACTTTTTTCTACTCTAGTCCTGTTTGTTAAGTTTGTTAAGTTGGTTGGAATCCCACCTGATTTTTTTTTTTTGCCAAGAAATGGATCATGGGGGTACTTAGGTAATTTATAGTGGTAATTCTGATATTTTTTTATTTTTGTAAAAATTATTAAAAAGCTCAAAATACCTTGGAAAAGCTTAGAAAACACTTTTCTTTCCCTTTGCTTTTTTTTTCTTCGTTGTAGATCCTGTTGTATTGATGCCTCTGCTCTACTTATTAACAAAGCTTGTCCTTTTGGCCTAATTTCTCTGTAAAACACGTTTTTCCAAGGTTTATTTGACAATTTTTGCAATATCACATGACCAAAACCCAGCCTAAAGACACTTGGTCAAGTAGAAAAAGAAAGATGCGAACCTCTAAAAACCTTTATAGCTGTCAGTTTCGCTCACACACCCTACTTATTCTTTCACCCTCCTATGTGCATTTCTTATTAGACCTGCTCCCCATTATTCTATCCTTAATTTGGTAATAAACGGTTCAATAACCTGTGTTTTCACGCCTTGTTTGACATAACCTCACAATATTTTGTCTGCTTCTCCCCCCCCCCTTCCTCCTACTATTCTTTTAATAACGAGCAATTCTTTTTCTTTGGCATTATGTAAAAAATCACGCAGTTTATTCTTTTTTATAGTTTATCCAATTAAAACTTGCATTTTTACAAACATTATAATTGAATTTACAAATGTCGAGTGAAAAACATATCTACAATGTTTTGAGTTCTCCAGCATTTCCAAATTATAATGTTTGGCAAGCATATGATCAATAAGTAGGTAATTTTGAATTGATTATTTTTTTTTCTATCGTTCTGGCAAGCTACTTGCAAATGGTTGGAGCGAGAAAATTGCAAAAAATACAAAATCGGAACATGGTCACAAATTAAGTTGCATTTGCAAATAGCTACAACCCTCATCTTCTCCCATTGCCATTTGTTCTCTTTTTATCCATCTTTCCCCTTTTTTCCTTTTTTTCCTTTTTTTCCTTTTTTTTAATAGTAAAAAGTAATAATAAAATAAATGAATAAATCGAAACATGACACCAAACCCTAAATTGTGATATAAATTGCTGAATTTTCCCTTTAACTTTTATTTAAAAAAATAAAAATTTTGAAGCTTTGTATTAGTACATTATTCTTTATCTGAATTATATAGTTGTATTTCAAAGTTGGCATAAGTGCGTAATTTAACAGACGATAGGACGAACTTTAAAAATGAACAACGACCCTCCGCCATACACCGATAACAAAAACAGTAAGTTAGATATTGACTTTATAAATGAAATAGTGCTGGTATATTTGCGTCTAAGGCACGTACAAATATAGCACATATGTAACTAATTTTTGAACAAACGTATCTTACCTTGTTGATTTGATAATCTAGGAGGTTACCTAAATGGAAATGGCCAATCATATCCACAACAACCTAGCTACCCTACACCATCTGGCTACGGTCAAAACCCCGGATATGGACCACAAAATGGCTATTCAGGACAACCTGGATACCCACCACAGCAGGGGTACCCGCCACAACAAGGATATCCGCCACAACAGGGATATCCACCACAACAGGGGTACCCACCACAGCAGGGATACGGTAATCCTCAAGTAGTATATGTACAACAACAGAAAGGTGGTGGTGGTGGTGGTGGATTGGCCACTGGTCTTTGCGCTGGTCTGGCATTATGTTGTTGCTTAGATATGATGTTCTAGGCTTCTTTTTTTCAAAAAAACAAAAAACAATAACCTATCAGACCTTTTTTTAGTTTATTCCCCAATAGCATAGATCCATACCAGCTGTTTTAAACCACTAGTAGATTTTCTTTCGTGTATTACTGTTACATTTAAATATACCACAATGGTGTACCTATTTATTCCTTTTTACTTGTGACTTTAAAGTGCTAAAGGCCGAATGGTGGAATTGTCGTAAATTAGCTCTAAATGCACCAGTATCTGCTAGGATCATATATCAATCATGCATCTCGTTTCTAACAAACCTAACCCCTTTCCTTTTTTGTATATGACTTTCTTTCTCTTTCTCTTTCTCTTTCTCTTTCTCTTTCTCTTTCTCTTTCTCTCTCTTAAAAAAAAGTGCAGAACGCTTTCTAATAGTACGTTTTTGCGAGGGAAAATGCCAAACCGAGACCACAACTGCAATGTTTTTTGGGGGATATGAAGAGTTTCCTACTCTTTTATTAATTATGCAAACGGACTATCTGCTATCCAATGGTTGGTACATGCCTACCTATACGACACTACCTCTTCTGTGAAACGTGTACCTAATTTAGGGCTGTGTCATTTAAAAAGCACTGTTTTTGTTAAGCCAGACTCCCTGTTTTCCTAGGAAACAAATAAAAGAACAAACATTAATGCGGAATATTATTAATTAAGCAGCAATACACACTTGTATTTCTTTTATATTATCCATGTATGTTCAAGTACAATCAAAAAAGTACAAAAAAAGAACGAGTTGAGAAGTGGATGGATGAAGCGTGTTTTCTTTTTGTAAACTTTTGATATAAAAACAAGTTAGGAATCCATATCCCTTTTTCATAAATATCCTTTTTTGACACAACTCAGCGTTTTGAACTTTACTATCAGTTTTTAAAGGCTAAAAGGTAATCAATCACTTCTTTATATATTAAGCAATCTAAGTAAAAGTAAACGTAGCAAATACTTGTTTTACAAAAGGAAAAATGAAGATTAAGCCGGAGACTGACTCAGGTACTGATGCTTCAGGTAAGTTAGATTACCGGATTTATCCAGTAGGTAGTATATGTATATATTTACTGAACTCTGTTCATTTGTAATTTTAGGAAATCCTCCACAATCACTCTCATACAACTATGTCTATAACTATCCACTGGAACCTGGACAACCGCAGGGTCATAAATCTTCACCTCTACCACCACCAGTTCACATGCACAATGCTAATGCGCAACCTATGCCACAAATTGTTCATTTAGAGCAATCAAAGAAAGGAAAACTCAATCCAAGTACTTCATGTGTTTTTATAGTCATTTTCTCGCTCTTATTTTCCGGTGGAGTTATATTTTTGGTATTTTATTATGCTATTAACCGATAATTAGTGATTCTGAGTATGGGGTTTAAGTTTAAAATCTTTTACCTTCTTTTTGTAGTCTTTATTTAATAAGTTTCAACAATAAAATGTCCAAAAACTTTGTAAAAAACTCTGAGTATTCTCTTAAAAATCCACTATTCTTACTATAAATATAGGTAATAATATTAATATTTGCAATAAACTGATAATTGTTGTAAATATAAAAACTGAAATAGGAGCTGATACTGGAATATGAAAACTATTCTCATTAACCCTAAACTTTTATTTTCGTTTAATTTGATTTAGATTTTGGTTTAAATATATACTACAATTGCGTTTATTTTTCTTGCAGAAATGGAAATAGGACTAAAAAATAACTTTTATCTATAACCAATGTAGTATAAGATACGGTTTCGTTCTAAAAGTGATTTATTAAACAGTAAAGATTATTTGTGCCAGAGAGACAAAAGATATAGTCTTTTTATTGAACAAACCGTGATCCCTGGCCTTGTCCTTCGTTATATAAACAAGTATATATATTTGATCGCCATACTTCATATGTTTGGCCAATATTGATAATATGCCACACAATTCGTGATCTCACAAATAATGTTGATATTCTTAGGTGCAGAGGATGAGGGAAGAGTGAAGAGAGTATAAATTGAGATTTCGGATGGTAGAATACTTGGTGTGCCTCTACGCTATACTATTTTCCAGGGATGGTGTGTGTAAAGCGTGGTCCAAAACCAACCTCGCTCTTTGGTCTCTCATCTCCCATGTATACCTTTCATTTTTCATTGCTGTTTATTGCATTTTGCGCCTATAGTTTTATCTTCTGACTAGATCTTGTGCATTTTATTTGCTAATGAAAAAAAGCGAAAAACTGCTTCTTTATTCCTATTCGCTAAAAACAACTTTGCGCTTGGGAAATGGGATTGTACTTGATGTATTAGCGAACATCAAATACTTGATTCTGATTAGCTACTACCGAATGACTATGTAGACCGTTCATTCTATTTATTTTTCGTTTTTCCCTGCTATTTTTTAGAATGTGGCACTAGCTGGGTGCAAGCAAGAAAAAAATATTTTAAGCTAATATTTTTCTACCAATGAAAATAATGCCTAGTACCAATCCCAAGTATTTCCTTTTTTGGAATACTTTATTTTTTATAGTAATATCCAATTTTACTGGATTGTGGAGGCATTGAGGAAATTAGCGAAATAATGTTGGTCTACCAACGTGAAGGTGGAAAAAAGCTAAAATCAGAAAGAGCAACACAAAACAAAAAAAAACACCAGTTGTATTGAATATCTTTCTGGTTTAGCTCAAAAAAACGATACTTTGAAGGCACAAGGCAATTCCTACATGCTAGTTTCAAGTCACATACCCGAGCTTTAGAATATTGTGGGAACGATACTTGACCGAACATTATTGTTGGAGGACAAAGTGGGTCTCATTCAAGAAAAGGATAAAGGTTAGTATAATATCGTGCTTTGCATTCAATTCTGTGACAAACTTAGATTACTTTGGGATAACATAGCATTTGTGTTGAATTGCCACATCAAACACATTCCCTTACGCGACAGTTTTAGCCGAAGCTCTAGTAAACATATAAAACCAAAATTGATACATTATTACCCACTTTTCTCCAAATAACAGGAAAGCGAAGCAAACAAAAAAGTGCAGAGTGCCAATGGAGGATTTTCAAGGTAATATGCTTAGACCAAATGATGGGGTTAGCATAATATACTCCGAGAATGGATCTGCCCAAGTTTCCATTCCCAGACGCGTGAACCCGAACCCTGCTGGGTATCTACAGGAACAGAACGCGACCGAGTTTCAACAGGAATCATTCCCAATAGTGAGTGGTCATCAGATTGAAGGGGGAGCTGGAACCCATTTTAAGGATTCTACAGTCAAAGGTAATGTATATGTGGTTCTAAGATTAGACCAAACTATAACAATCTCTGAATTACCTATAGCAAGTCGAAAGAATCATGTTCCGTTGAGATTCAGAATTTATGGAAAACTGCACGAAATTGAAAAGGCGGATGTCATGGAGAAACGAGAGTAAGATTATTATCCCTGTACAATTACGTTTATGCATTTTATCGCAAAATCCTCTTGGAATAAAAGAATAGTTTTGATAAAATAACGAGTATAAACCCTTATGATGTTGTTTTGTTCAACTATATAGATACTACATCCAAAGAAGGCGTGAAATAAAGGAAGAAATAAATAAATTGTTATCTGGAACACATCCAGTATTTCAAGAGATGGTGGTTAAAATTGAACAGGAAAGAGATGTTTTTTTATCTCAGGCAAAAGAGGCACACCAAAGCAAAATGGATCTCTATGACAAAGAGCTAGAATCCTTAGAAACGCAAGCCAGTATTGATTTTGAGGTATGCCAATATTTTGCTATTTGTCTACAAAAATAGAAGTAAGTCAAAATGAATAAAAAGGCGCCACCATTTAACTATTTTCTATAAATTAGAACGAGAAAAAACAACTTGTCAGTAAGCTTATCTCTAATGTTGAAGAAAAGCGGCGCAAAATTAAAGAGGAACGAGAGAGTCTGGATATTACAAGCGGTACGTTTTGATTGGCTTTGGTTGTATAATATATAACTTGTATTTATTCTTAAAATTTTTTACTCTGCGCATAGATCACCTTTTGGATTCAACACGAGGACCCGGAAAGCGTAACTTAAGAAACAGGGGACTTGATACTGTTCTTAATTCGTCAAACAAAGCTAATGTTCGCCGTAAACAGACCCAAAACCAAGGGATTACTAATCTTACTGAAGAAGAAATAATTGCGGACTTGACTGAGATTAGAAAATTCACTGGGGTTACTGGGCCATTATCCTTACCAAATGGTACGAAGAAGGGAACAAAGTCAGGAAGACGCTAGTTTGTTCTTATGACTTTTTCCCCCAATTAGATGGTTAGAACGCACCGTTGGTAACGGGGGGCTGTTCTTTCTTGTACTATTTTTTATCTATCCATTAAAAAATGTGACTCCAATACAAAACTAATCGTATGGTTTTTGGATTCGGTTTTTTTGCTATTTCATGTAAATCTAAAATGTTCATACGACTTAATTCAACAATCTTTAACCCAATTTTTTTTTGTCCTTCATCTTATATATCATTAACTCATTGTTAGCACATGTTTATCATAATTAAAACATGTTTTTGGTATCAAGATGAGCTTTTTTGTCAATTTGTGTATATAAGAAGCGTTGTTTTGGATAGCTCAGGGGGTTCATACTGCTGTATCTTTATTGTAGTGGGAGGATAGCGTTCTGAGCTGAATTAGATTAAAGTTGGATGTCCATCAGTATGTAGCTACAACTGCCTCTTGCTAAAAGTATCATTTTTCAGTGTTCTTGTAAGCAAATGCTAAAAAATATAGCCAATTTCAGCCATATTGCCTTAGATAAATCGGCCCTTAGCACGTACAAATCCGCGGCCTTTTTTCCCTCATTATTATAGGTGGCTATTGGTCCACGAATAGCAATCAAGAGTTCCAACCTCCGCAAAATCTAAATAAATTAAAAACATTTTGATGTGCGTCAGGTTATTTGCGTCAATGGAAGGCCAAGTTTCAAAGCAACTTGAGTGTAGTAATTCATAAAATAAAAGCAATAGGCAAAGAAATAGAAATTGATTTCTACACGAAAATCCAGAGCAAAGAGATATATAAAAATGCCAGCCAAAAATGAGGGTTCATGGTATTTCGGCTTGTTTATTGCCGCGCTTTCGCTAAAAATGCTTTTGTTTGATTCCTAGTAAGTTCTGTATCCGCAAATTGAGGTTATATATATACAAATATATATATGTGTGTGTGTGGTGTGTTTGTGGGTGGGTAAAGTAGCCAGTTGAGTTTAATAAACTTAACTTTATAATAAAATCTAATCGTCTGCATAATACCAAACTTCATAGCATCTCAACTGATTTTGAGGTACACCGCAATTGGCTTGCGATTACAAAAACATTACCGATATCAAAATGGTATTTTGAGGTATTATTATTATTATTTCTATACTGCAGTCTCGGGTTATCAATAAAATTATTGTCCCACGCGCATTTTTTTGTATAAATACTCTGTGTCCTCTGATATTGATGTGTCACGTAGAATTAATTTGTGATATACAATTAGAGCACCAGCGAATGGACACTAGATTATCCTCCGTTTTTTGCCTGGTTTGAATACTTTCTATCCCAATTTGCCTTTTTGTTTGATGAAAATATTACTAATATATCCCAAACTGCGTACTCTTCTCTGGAATGTAAATACTTTCAACGAGTGACTGTACTTGCTAGCGAGCTTGTGCTACTTTCAGCACTTTATAGGTAAAAGATAAAAATACATACATATACATATGTATATATCATTTTTCCTCTTCCATTATAATTATATTCTTTCCAAAATGTATTTTTTGCACTCTTTTTTCTACTCTTTATCATATACTTGATTGACTACTTACTTTTTAGATTTGGAAGGATCAATAATTTTACGATTCAAAGCAAGATTATATCTGTTCTGGTATTCTTGAGCCCAGGATTTATCATTGTGGATAGTATTCATTTTCAGTACAACGGATTTTTATTCGGGATACTCATATGGTCGATTAATTTTGCATTAGAGGTAATGTTTACACAAACACAATATTTTAATGTTAAGAATGCTTAGTGGGGAGACTTGTTACATTTGACTAAATGTCTAGTACTACTAATCTTCATGTTTTATTGTATGAACTATGTTGTTTCTGTAACATTTGCTTTTACTAATAGAATATGAACATCCTATCGGGCCTATTTTTTGCAATTCTTCTAAACTTCAAGCACATTTTTGTTTATATCGCACCAGCATACTTTGTGTATCTACTTCGTGTATCACTAGCTAGCAAAAAAGGTAGTTATGTATCCACATCCTTTTTGTCGATAGCCATGTTAACCTTGGGCAACTCAACTGAT
>LSSK01000037.1:0-22219 GCA_001969505.1 Zancudomyces culisetae
TAGTATTAGAATTCCAAAATGGATAATTATGTACTTGAAATAAATATTTGTATTTTGATATAAGCAACTGAGGTGATGACGTTTTATTTTTATTTTTGGTGTGTGGAGTGTTAGTACGCAAAATCAGAATATATGAGCAAAGATAAAACCATTAATAAGACAACGAATACAAAACCGAATATTTCCAACTGTATGGCCATCGTTTGATACATTACAACCCTTACAAAACACATTTTTTCAGGTTGGAAAATTTAACAGCGGGGGTTTTATGAACTCTTTTGATTATCTACAAAATGTAGAATAAACTAGTTTTCTTTTTCATTACTAACTGCTATACATATTTAATCTTGAGATCATTTAGTTAATATTAATTATACGTAAGTTCAGCACTGCGATTGACATTGATAGTGTATATTTGATATTATAAACCATAATAGTATTAAATAATTCTGTTCTTTAATCTGATTCTAATGGTTCTATGCGGGGTTGTTTATTTTAATGCAAAATATAAATTCGAGTAATTGATATAAACACCACAAAAAGTAAAGACCCTTGATAAGTGAATCTCAGTAAAGATTGACTCTTGATATTATCCGTTTACTTGAAATTTTATTTTATTTAGGTAGGTAAGGATAACATATACTATGTCAAGCCTCTAACCCAATTAGTATGGATTGTTACAAAGATTACTTATTTAACCAAATGTTTTATAGAGTTTTGACACCTTGGTTTTCGAACCTTGTTAAATATATACAGTATCAGCCAACCCGTAACATTATAACTAAAGCTGTTCTAGTGACCAAATGACACTTTAAATATATTTTGGGTATTAACCTTTGATGATTTAAAGTAAATGAACAGCTGTTATGACATTGTAAATATTAACAAATAAAACACGATTAATGATTTTTGAGTTGATCAAATAACTCCGTCTGGATTCAGTTAATAAATTTTGGATCAGTATTATTTAAAGAATTCTCCAAGATTAGTGTTTTTATTTTGGTACAAACTACCCAATAAAAAAAATATCCACAATTAAACATTATTCCGAGGTATACTTTAGCACAAACTGCTTGAAATTGTTTAACTACCCAAAAGAATCTAAAATATAGAACTTTGAAAAAAAAGAACAAAAACAAAAAAAGCGGGTAAGAATCAGTGCTTTAAAGCATCAAAAATATCAACCAAGCTGTGAATATTGGTTATCCATTTAGATTTTAACAATCTACCCTCGTCAATACTCGCAAGATATTTTTTCTGGCAACACGCCAAATACATATCAGGACGGTTGATCAGTATCTGCTGAGTGGAAAAGTCCAAAGCGTATAGCTTGTTGGAAAGGTTTGCAAACTCCAAAAACAAACAGTTTGGCAACAACAATTCTTCCCTTTCGCCGTAGGTTTGTGACATCCGAGTGGAAAACATCGATACAGGTGATTTCTGGTAGGTGCTGGTGGTTCGATGAACATTTAGGTTTAGGCTAGGATCGCCCGAAAACTGTTGAGGAGACCTGTTGTAGTTGAAAAGAGATTGCGTTGAATAAAATGGACATGTACTTGTTGAATGAAATCCTGGGAGCAAAAAACTCCAAAGCTTTTGATTGTCGGTTGTTTGGTGGGAATTAAGCTCGGGATCGGGTGTGGATGAGTCCTGATAGTGTGACGAGCTATTGTTCAAATCTAGCATAAAATCGTCAACCAACTCGACAAGACTAGGTCCATCTTGACCAGAAATGTCGTGGCTCGTTTCAGAAGAGAGGGAGCCATCAGTGATAAAATAGGATGGGGAGGATTTTCCAAAAAATGTCAACAGTCTGCAGTATATATCGATGGAGAGCAAATCAACATCATATACAAAGTAAGGATCGTTAAGCGGCAACTGTTCAAAGACTTGAGGATTGAAATTGGATGGAATTTTGCGGATGTTTGCAAACAGGCGATGCAAAAACAACAATAAAAAGTATGTCTGCTTATAAAGCGACAGAAAATAGTTATCCAAGGACGAATGGGCAGAGGAACGCTTCCCTATATACAGCAGTCGCTTAATCCTAGCAAGCATGGATCTATGGCATATGTCAAGTTTGTGTTTATCGATATTCAAAAACATAGGCCCACAGAAAAAGGTTGACTGAAAGTCGTCTATGGCGGCTGTGTTGGTTGATTGGTAGAATGGAACTAATTTGAAAAACGTGCAGCATGAATTCACAACGTACTTGTATTTTTTCACAATAAGTTTGTAGAGATACAGCCTTGCAATGTTACATATAATTTCCCTGTTTAGAAACACATTTTCGGTGACAATGACTTTTTTACATGCTGTGTGAAAGTCATCAACCCCAGAAATGAATGTTTGGCACCAAGAATAGTAATCAAGACTAGTCGAATATGCCTTTGCAGAACTGTCAGATACGTTGTAAATAATTTTTATGGCAAACAGCGCATACTTTTCGGCGTAATAGTAGAACTTTCCGGAAAACTCCATCTCGGTTTTGTAAAAGCTGGTAAGCCCGCGACCTCCACTCAGCTTTAAATGCACAATATTGGATATACTGTTCCTTGCCTTTACGAAATCTCTGAAAAAGTGGTAATAAATATATGCCTGTAAAAATACATATTTATGATGCGTTTTTTTCTTGTCGAAAACAGACATTTGTTCCAACAAATGAAGAATGGTTGTGAATACTGATTTTTTGGAATATATCAGGTTACCCCGACACTGAGGACACAAACTATCTTGCTCTTTAGTCTTTGGGCTGGTTTTTGTAGTATAGTGGGAGAGCTTTTGTTTCTTCTTGGGACTGGCTGGGGGATCGTCGCCTTCATCGCTGCTGATAACATAAACCTCTTTGTTTGAATTTTTAACAGAATCGTGCTTGTATATTACACTGCCTCCCGCATTGGATTTTCCAGCCTCACCACGAAATGAGCCGGAAAATGAACGGGATCTGATATCGGGGCTGGTTTGAGAGGAAACTGAAGCATCATCAACATTATCCTCTATAATTTTGGGGAATCCCGGCAAGCTAGAGATATATTTTGCAGCACGACATGTACAGATAGCATCACACAATAACAATTTAGTTAAAGTTGCCAGAAATTTTACTAATGGTTCAATGCAAAGATCGGTAAACCCAGTCAGAATATTTCCAGTTCCTGACTCGGGCTTTCCTGGTAGTAATGGTTGCTTATATCCCATATACAAGGCTTTGATAAACATCAGACAGGCTTCGGGCTTCATGTTCAGTTTAGAGAGCGTTTTGGCCAGTAGTAGCTCCAGCGATACTTGATTAAACAAAGGGACAGTTGAACTGTATAGCATCTGTTGTTTGGATTTAAGCACCAAGTTGTAGACTGATGAATACAATATGTTTGAAAACGATTTGTTGTCATTAAACGGGAATGATGACATTCTATATAATAGCGATGCAGTAGAATAGTACAGTTCATAGGGGATCGAAATGGAAGCGGGCAAACAATTTTCTGTATCAATAGCAGCGTCGCTCTCAAACAGCCTAATCGCCTGAGCAAAACACAATAGAGCTACCTTGTAGCTCCAGACAATATTGTATGAACGAACAGGGTACTCGTCATCATCATCGTCATCACCATCGTCATCACCATTTCCATCCTCATTATTACTACTATTACCTTTACCTTTACTTTTACCATCATCCTTATCTTTGTCTTTATCTTTACCGCTACGACAATTTGTAGTTGTTTCTGGATACATTTCAAGTGCCTTATTTTCAAAAGCGGATGTAGAAGTAGTTTTTTCAGCAGCAATGGCAGCCGCAGTAGTCGAATTAGAAGCCAAGGAACTTTGCTCAATGGATGAAGATGACAAACTGAGATGTTGAGTAAAGGTCCTTGATTTCTCTGGTTCTTTACCTGTAACCATACTTGTACCTGTACCCGTACTTGTGCCAGACTTAAGATCTGCGTCTGCATTTGTATTTGTATTTGTATTTGTGTCGTTGTTTTTGTCTGTGTCTCCATCCGAACTTGACTTTGTTTTTGGTTTTGGCAACATTTCGGAAACACTATCTGCACCCGAAATAAGCAAATAATCTACTCGTTCCAAGACAGATTGCCCCAAGACATACCAGTTAGCCCAATGTTTGGGGTTGAAGTGCAGGTTTATATAACACATGTTGATGATGCTTGCAAACTCAAACGCAGAACGGAGAGGATCGGAATACTTTTTGACACGGATCGCATCTCTCTGAATCGAAGCGTAAATAAAATAAATATTTGAATACATATCTGAAACGATACCATTTGTATCTGAGTTCATAAACACTGGTTTGGGTGTAGAAGAGTGAGTATCGGCGCTAAATTCCGATAAAATTTTTTGATAGTTGAATTTGTTCAGGTAATTCCGCACGGATGTTGCATTGAACAAGAGCGAATTGAGTGCACTGTTATTCATCCCCAAACTATTGGCTATAGCCACAGTCCCACTTTCCTCGCTCCTTCTTTCCAAATTACCAGAGCTGTTTGAAGCATGCAAAGTCAAGTTAACCAGTGTGAAAAGATCGTTGTTGGCCGTAAACTCGGCACACGACTCGTATACAAGCTCAATTAATCCCCTTCTTTGCTTCAGAATACCCGGTTTGTTGTTTCTAAACGACTCATATAGTTGGTTTTTCAAAAGTGCAAAAATCACTGATGTAGTCTGGATACTCATTTCGCTCCCTGTGTCCTCTCCATCCTCCCCCTCTCCATCCTCCCCCTCACCACCACGACCACAACAACCATCATCACTGTTGTTGTTGTATTGATAGTGTACTACAATCTCCCACAATTCGTTCTGCAATTCTACTTCAACCGAAACATCGTAAACGCACAGTACACTCTGGATAAATAGACCAATTGCTTTCTGCATTACATCTGGATCGCCTTGCTGCTGGTTAACAGTAGCAAACCGCGCTTTATCACGACAGTAATCTTTGTAATGTTTGGATATAAATCCACCACTTAAATCTACCACTAAACCACCAAAACCTGATTTGTGTTCCAGATATACATCCATTTGGATTTTATCGCCACTCTCCGTATGTGCTGCGGTTTCAGCGTCGCTTTTTTCGTTGTTGAGTGATTTTTGACCATCCGTTTCCATCTTATCATCAGAAACCTGTGGCTGAGATATTTTTTCAGGATCTTGATATGTACACAGCCCAAATTTACCCATGATATGGTGTAAACAATATAGTATTGTAAATACTGCATTTGTTTTTCCAATATCCATTTCAAAACGCTTGGTTTCCTTCTGAATTAGAAAAACTAAAACGCTTGAAAGTTGAACAATCAGAGTGATGTACCTGTCGGGAACAACTTTTTTGATCATTTCTATCCAGTTTACCTCCCGATCCAAAATATCCTCAACACAAATAGGCAGAAAATGAACCATCACTAGCAACATTTTACTGTACTCTCTGATCACCAGCTTGGTAATAACATCAACGAGATAGTTCACATACTGCTTACCATCCGCGTCCTTGGTCTCGTCACTGCTAAATACACCCGAATCTTTTATAAAATCGACCAGAGTGCCTCCTGAGCCATCCATTTTATTCCCCATAAACCCTGGTACCTTTTTGATGAGCATATACAACTTTGATAACGTTTGAATTACTCTGGCTATCAGTTGACCCAATTGATGGGCAGTATTCTGTAGGTATAGTTTGTGTATTAATTTGGCTAAATCAACAATAAGCACCAAAACAGCCGCCTTCACATTTCCAACGCTGTAATACGATGTATACAACAACTCACACAAGTAGCTGTCATCTACTTCACTCCCAGTACTTTTACCAGAATTCTCGTCACCTGTATGTGCTTCTTGTTGCGATAATGGTATTATTTCATGTAGCTTGGACATTGATCGTTTGAAAATCGGTCCAATCAACTCAATGACCATACCATATTCGCCGGTAGAAAAATAACCACTACATTTGGAAATTTTCTCGACATATTCAATTGCGGATATTTTGCCTGTAAAAAACTCGACCAATGTTGATTTATTGATCGATTTTTTTGGTACTACAGCTACACACCCATCTTGAAATGTTTCCACGCCTCCCATTAA
This sequence comes from Zancudomyces culisetae, assembly GCA_001969505.1. Classification (NCBI taxonomy): domain Eukaryota; kingdom Fungi; phylum Kickxellomycota; class Harpellomycetes; order Harpellales; family Legeriomycetaceae; genus Zancudomyces; species Zancudomyces culisetae. Next base: position 6,088 of record LSSK01000037.1, read on the forward strand.
TAAATATCGGTAATAGTAGTTGTAAAGAGTCTCAAATAGCCCATATGTTTCATCCATGGGTTTTTTCTTGAGCTTGTTGTATTTTAAAATTATCTTATTGACGCCTGCAATGTTTTGTGACATTGCAATACACGTCTTGAGAGCGCTTTTAGAAGACACTGTTTCATTCAGGCAAACCCCAATCCGATATTTATTGTAATTTAGTATTAGTATCAGAAATGGTTCTAAATCCAACGTTGTCCGCAGATTCGAATTTTTGTTCATTCTCTCTTTGATTTTGAGTCTAGCTAATTCTTCTACTATCAAATCACCCCACCTGTTGAATAAATCTACAACCTTCAAGTCGACTCCATTATCGCAGTTTTGTTCCAATTGCGTTTCAACATAGCTTGAAATAAGATCTAAAGAATATAGCGATAGTTCAATACCTTTCACGTCTGAATCGACTCTTTTCCCGTTTTGTATCTTATGCGAGTGAAAGCGCGTTTTGCTATAGTCAATAAACACCTGCCCACCCATAATTATCAATCTTGCCAACAAATAGTACAACTTTGCGTCCTTGTGAATTAAAGCATGTCGCTGTTTAAAATGCATTACTTCCTGGATGAACAAAAATACAAACCCGTATATTCCGCCGTTTCTACTCCCTATGACTTTTTCGAGAGTATCTACAAACTCTAATGTTGAGTTGCTAAACACACAACTGTTTTGCACCTTATCACCCATACCTTTTTGTTTTCTGCGCGATCTGGTGCTATCATTATTGGTGTATGTAGACAAAATCTGCCTCAGATTCGTTACGCTTGTATTTATAACTTCACACTTGTCTATCGACTCCCGTTCAAACACATCACTTTGTAACAATTCGCCAAAGATCGGCCACATTTTGTGTTTCAACAACATGCTATATGGGTCGTTTTCTTTATTCGCCGCCGCAATTGCATTTTCATTTTCCTTCCTTGTTCTCACAATACCAGTGCGCTCAGTTGGCCTAGTACCACAATAATCCTCCAAATAAAACATCAACTTGGTCAATTTTTCATCCTCTTGATTACGCAGCTCATCCTCCACATTTTTGCGAGGAAACTCTAACGTTGCATTCAACCCACCTGTTGTGTTGTTCAAAAATTCTCCTGCTTTAAGACCCAACTCGTTACTGCTACCGTTATCCGTACTCGAAGTCTTGCTCATGTTGCGTACTCTTGTCGATCTTCGTGTTACAACTTGTGCTGCCTCTTCAGTCTGTTCCCCATTTTCGGCCCCCTCTTTCTCTGTATCATCTGTGCATGTGGTGTCTGATAACTCTTTTCCGGGATTCTCGGTGTTCTCATTATTCTCGATAGCTTTTTCTGTTTCAACCGCATCTGTCGGTGACGAATCACCAATAGTATTTTTCTCGGTGTTAGCATCCACGTTTTCCTCAGCACCCTGGTTTTGAGTAATCAATTTAGAATCCATCTCCATATCAGCCAATTCAGTCACATTCGGACTGAGACTGGAGCCATCCGCTCCTTTGTCTTCTTTCAGCAATATTTTTGCTCCTAAAATGTTCAGGTTACTTTTCAATTTCTCTTGGTTTGTCTCTATCAAAATGCTTTGAAACCTTTGAACAACCTTTTCTGCAATTTTTTCAACGCCCTCACCCGAATTAAATACGATTTCCACGGGTTTCACAGCTGTGTTGTTGCGAATTTCTACATCAGTTGACCTTTTGTTCATTTTGACTCCAATTCCCTCATATAATTTTTTCTTAAAGTCATGAACAATATCCCCAGTTTCGTGGAATGCTGGTTTGTATGATTGTTTGAAATACTGTATCTCGGCTTTTGTTTTCCTCAAGCTCTCGTGGTTTTTAGCATTAATAAAGTCCTGTACAAGCGGGTCAAAAACCAAAAAGTCAGCCTGTATAGATTGTCCAATATTTAATATCCGCCCAGCTGTCTCGGTATCTTGCTGCAAAATTGCTGTGTAAAACAACCCTTCCAGACCCCACCACCCATATGGATCCAGATTCTTACCTTTTAAATTCAAAGTAAAGGCACTAGTGTCACTATTTCTTTCGAAGAGACCTCGGTTCGGTGCTAAATAGCTACCAATCATCGGATTATTCTGAAGCTGTTTGCTATCACTCACATCTACATTCTCAACTAGATAATCCCAACCCTGGAAGCAAAGGCTTGAGTTAAACACACATTCTTCAAATGCTTTTGCAGAACGTTCATATTTACCTAACGATATGCATACACCTCCAAGTATATAAAGCGACTTTACATCTTTTTTGTTAAGAACGGTTGCGTATCTATACTTTTTTTCTGCATCCACCAACTGTTTTTTGACTTCGCTTAAGGTACTTTTGTTCATTGCAGAGTCCTGCTTATCTACCATAGAATCTAGCATTACGTGAATCCGTACCCATTCCCTCACCGAAAGAGCTTCATTAATATCATTTGTTGAAAATAGCACCTTTTGGGACTCTTCTTCTAGATCTCTCAATAGTTCTCTCGTTCTATATATTCTAGCAGCCCCAAGTGTTTTTAAAACCAGCCATTTGAGTTTGTTTATGGCTTTAATCTCATCAAGAGTGACAATTATCCTTTCGTTTTCATTTATTGATTCATTCTCTTTTTCATTATCAGATACCTCCTTCATTTCGTCTTCCTCGCTTTCCAGTATATATTTCTAGTTATAATGTATAATAAATATGATAAAAATATTTTTATTCTCTCAAAACTAAATTAAGTTTCAATATAGTACTTATTCGTATCTGATTGAAATACCTCTGTTGACAATACATCTGAATCGAGTATTTCGGCAAGAATACTGATTGCTTCTTGATATTTCTTTTCTTTCAAAATAAAGAGTATCTCGTGATACTTTTCAAACAGCCCGTCAATCTATGTTTGCAATAAAATACTTGCTATACTTTATGTTCCTCTGGCGCTTTGATTTCGATTGCTATATCTTTGCCTTAATTTTCAGTGACTTACCTTTTCTTCTAGTATTTCCTCTTCTTCCTCTCCAGCCTCTTCTTCTCCACCCACTACCCCTTGGCCCTCCTCCTCTTCGTATTCTGGATAATTAATCGGTATGAACGGAAATTCTTTGTACTCCATAATGGTCATTGTTCTATAAATCTGCAGTTCCCATTTATTTTGCAAATTGAAAAGTATTTTTCGGTATATCTGCTATTCTTTGTTTTATTAATGCCTGAATGAGAACACAAAATGCGTTTTTGTAATAAATTGCTGTTACTAGTTCAATTGATTTTAAATAATGATCAGCATATTCTCTCTTAAACTCATGCGCACAAAAACATTTGGAATTGTTTATTTATTTACTCGCTAATTATTTATTTTTCATTTATTTTTTCGTATATTTTCGTATAATTTTTTTTCAAATTCAAATTAATTTAGCTCAGATTTCCCCCTCCCCCAACCTTCTCATCATTTAAACCAAAACGCGAAACTGTATGAAAATATAAAATGATAGAACAATATGCATATGAGCCAGCGTGCTTACAAACTCAGCATGCAAATCTAAATGAACTATAATACCATCACCACTTTAAGCAATACTGCCCTAGTTCAACTGTCAGATCACACTCAGCAATCACCTCAATGATCACCATTCACCGTTTTTGTATATTTCTTCTTTAATAATAAGTGCTTGTAGCAAAATGTGAGGCTGCACATCCCCTTTATAACTTCATATACCACCGACCCGCACAAATTTTCTAAACAAATGGAAAACCCGAGCTGGTAGACAGCATCAACTTTAGGTTCTCAAACAGCCTCCCTTGGATAAAAACCCAAACAGACAAAAAACTCGAAAGAAAAAGAAACGACGAGTGAACGTCACTTCCTCTCCTCACCAGCTTCCATCTGTTTGGAATTTTCGGATTTTTTATAGCAATGGTGTAATATTACGGAATCGGCAAACCACAAAAGATCTCTCCAATGGAAAGATCCCAAAAATTTCCGATGCAGAGTATTGCATTAATGAATGATAAAGAAATCCAGTGACCAATGATCACTGTCCCCTATACTACTGGTTAATTTGTAGCACAAGAGTTATGGGGACAATTTGTTATTTTTGGTAAATCGATGCTTTTTTTTTTGATTAAATTGGAAAATAGCATCAGAAAGTCGCAGAAACTAGGGATCTGTTATTAGCACCACAACACACAGGTAACTTGATATACATACTATCTTTTGTCCTAAAAGACTCAAAAAGCAACACTAAACTCCCATGCAATGATAACACATTAAAAATCCGTTATATATATATTATTAATTTTTCGTTAATCTAACTTTGTATATTTCGCTCTTGAAAAAAGTGTATTGAAAAATATGTATTCTATAAGATAATATGATCCTGTACAACCAATAGTTCATGATCAATAAAAAGCAACAGGCCGGATACACGGTGCGTAGACAAAAGAAGTAAGTCTAAGCCAGCACGCACCAGAAGAGTGGGAGTTATAAGGGCTTTGCATAGTCTGTCAGAATTTCTCGAACATATTCATAAACAGTGAGATTTAGCGCGTGTAGCGGAAATGCCCTTATCAAAGTTACACTAATCCCTCGGTACACTCCCCGAAAACCATAACGATCAAGGTTATACTTGAAGCACTTGATAGGTGACATGTATTTATGCGGATAGGCTAATGAATCCTTTTGAACTATAGACTTGACCAAATCAATGGGAAAGATGATTAGCCAGGCAACCACACCACAAAATCCTCCAGCTATCATATGTATTAATGGATCTGCGTTATTGCTGCCTAATCGGGTCCGCTTAAGCGTTTCCTTGAATAGCTCATAGGTACTAAAATAGATTCCAGTGCCAAAAAAATCGCGAACTATTTGAAAAAAAACAGGTATATAAGTTAGGATAGTATTCGAGATAATAATGATGTCAATTTTTACTACTTACCAACATGGATTCCTAAACCAGTGTATAGCCCAAAAACCCCCCTTGTTTGTACAATTTTTTTAATAGAAGCAAAATTAGACATTTTCCCATTTTTGGAAAAATACATCTTTTCAACTCTAGAGTTCACAGCTTGTAGATTATTTAAAGCTGCCAGCCTGGCTTGGTATACTTTGGGATCCAATAGACCCTTTTTCGCTACCTCGGCCTTGAGCTTCTCTATTTTTGACAACTGTTCTTTATGAATTAAGCTGGCCAGTTGCATTTGGATTTTTATCAGCTCTAATGGGGCTGCAAACACGGCAACGAATGAACCAGATATACCACCAGATATGACTGAATTAAAGAATATTGATTTTAGACTCTTTTGTTTGCTATCATTCACCATTCCCGCCTCGGTTTTACTTTCGGGATACATTAATTTATTAACTTTATTTTTCGAGTATTCGTATATTGAGAATGATGTTGATTTAGTTAGAGAAATCGTCAATAGAGGCGGTAGTATTCCTATTTACCGTAAAAGAATATCCATCTTTCTTGGTTAAATCAACATTTAAACAAGAAGTATACAAAAATGGCAAAAAGAAAAGTAATATAATCTCATTGTTAATCACTGACCTCGGTAAAGCCCAAAGAAACCTTCCTCTGCGATTGTCACTTTTGCACATTTAAAGATAGATTTATAATTATATGTTTGCATTCTCGTCTTTAGCGAGTCGAACGGGTACCCGGCTACGACCCCACATACTGCTGCAGAGGAGCCGGCAAGGAATATTCTGTTTGCTATTTTTTGTTTATCTTGTAATTAGCTATCAAGATTGATATCAGCGATAAGTCTATCCCTCTATTCTCCTCATTTCAACATTTCCCTGTCAAACCTGTTAGTAAAAAAAATAATTGAGTATAAAAAAAGCATAATAACAGAAAAATTACCATAAACTACTTTCTTAAACCTCTTTTCAAATTCGAAGCTCTGATTGTCCTTAGACATTTCGTCTGAACCTACTTTAGAATCGTCCGCCATTTATCCTATCCATTCTATCTGGGAAAGGTATATTAACGCGCTAAAAAGTCGATACGATTCCTGTAAATCCACAAGTTCCTCGTTGGTTCTGTTACAAACAGGTGATATTCATATTATATTTTTATTTGTGTCTTTTATTTTTATCTGAATTGTTTCATCGTTTATTTGTTCCTGCTTTTTTTTTTCCCATTTAATGTTTGATACAATTTTGCAAAATTGCCAATCAATCATTTGACATATGACAGGGAAATAAAAGAATACCAAAAAAGTGTTATTGTGAAATATTTGTTTATCACTCTAATTTGATTCACTACCAAGATAGATATATGAAATTTGTATAGTCAAGGAGGACTCGCCTTTAAGATCCATTGACGCTCTTTTCTCAATATGTAAAGGCTATAACCAATATGGATCATGACTATTGCTCATACTTTTCAAAACAAGTGTGCAAAATGCTACTATTCAAGCCTAGAGGCAACGAAAAACATATGATACTCACCATTACCAAAAATACACCTATAATTGCAATCAAATAGGCATTAGGGTTAGAAAACTTTAAATATCATACTTTGCATGCTATTATACAGCTACAAAAATTCTTATCCTTTTTATATCTTTGGCACACATGTTGCGTTTTGTATGTAATGGTGCTGTTTATCTATTACAAAAAAATTGCGGTTAATATATATTTGATTTTTCAGGCGCGCAAATATAACAAGACAGATTAATGATGATGAATGATTTTGCAATCATCTGTACATTAATTGATTTTCATTAGATACTTTAACTAAGAAAACATATTTTATGCATGACTATAGTCAGTGGTATATGTGGATATGATAGTGTACACAAATGGTGACAACCCAGCTAGTTATTATCACTAACATATGACATTGATGATGGTTTTAATAATGCTCACTCTAAAATCACCAATTTTTGCCTTGATGTAATTCTTAATTTTATTATTAAAAAACATACACATAACACCATTAACAACAACAAAAATGGGCAGTGATAACCTTCAGAACGTCCAAGAATATATCAAGTATCAGTCAATATAAAAGATATTATATACGAGCCATTTACAGCATACGCATAGAGAGATTAATCTCCAGGATCTGTTGTCTGTGTCTAGTTTATTACGTTTAACCAACATTTGTTTAAACTGGAAATACAACAGATGGGTCTGCTGACAATTGAACAATAAAGGAGCCGAGTATAAGCCGCAACAAACAAGAGTGTTGCAGTTGGGTTCGGGCTTTCTCTTCAAGTGTCACTTGCATCATAAATCAAAAAAGTTAGTCTTTAACGTGCCACAGTCAGGTTTTTTCAGGTATAATTATATTACACCCTCTAATAGTACTATTGAGGTATAGCCAGTGTCAAGAACGCTAAAAATAGGTTGCTAAACGGCAAGAATGGACAGCTTAGTTGCAAAAAATGTTTTCTGGCCTTTATTCAAGTTGTTTTCTTTTTTTTAAATTTTTTTTGTTTTTTTTAGGAGTTTAATGGCGAATGGTTGCTGGGTTTTTTTTATAGCATCATTTTTTTATCTTTGGGGAAATCGGACAATAATGATTTTTTGCGAATCAACTAGCTTCTCTGCTATTCAATTTGGATTTTTCTCATAATTACGATGATAAAAAGTGGGTCATCAAACTGTAAATCAGGAAAATGCACAAAAATGTTATTGTGTAATATCAGAAAAATTAAGGAAAAAAATTTTTTTTTAATAGCCTTTAGATTAAATATAAGATTTATACAAGGGCATAAAACACAAACAGTATTTTTATGTAGATGTTTAATACATTTAAACATATTGGATTAAAGAGAGTACTAGGAACTAAAAGCACTAAATTCATAAATTTGTATTCCAGTGCATCAAAACTAAAAAAACAACCCAAGGCAAAAAAAATGACCAAGGAATTCGATAGAGCAGTGTTCGAATCAACACTCACCAAAAGATTCTTCTACGTGCCATCATTTTCGATATATGGTGGAGTTGCAGGATTGTACGATTACGGACCAATTGGGTCGGTGTTGCAACAAAACCTTATCAATATCTGGCGAAAGCACTTTGTGATCGAGGAAGATATGCTGGAGATGGACGGAGCAATCATAACACCATCAGAGGTGCTCAAAACATCAGGACACGTTGAAAAGTTTACTGATTATATGTGCCGAGATGTCAAAACAAACGAAGTGTTTAGAGCTGACCATCTTGTAGAGGGAATTCTGGAAATGAGAATTGAGGAGAGCAAACTCGCAAAGCAAGCAGCATCAGGAGAGGGAGCAGGAGCAGAGAAGGCAAAGAAAGGAGGTAAAGGTAAGGTACCAAAGGGAGCGGTGGTTCTGAGCGAAGAAGTAGAGAAGAAATATGAAGAGATATTGGCACAAATCGACAACTTCAACGGAGATCAGCTTGGTGAAATAATCAAGGAGTACGAAATCCGAAACCCAGCAACCAACAACGAAGTTACTGAGCCAGTTGCATTCAACTTGATGTTTGATTCAAGTATTGGTCCTACTGGAAATTTGAAGGGGTACTTGCGACCAGAAACAGCACAAGCACAATTTGTGAACTTCCAACGTTTGTACGAATTCAACAACAAAAAAATGCCTTTTGCATCAGCTATGGTTGGAAAGTCCTTCCGAAATGAAATCTCTCCACGAGCAGGGCTATTGAGAGTAAGAGAATTTACAATGGCTGAAATCGAACACTACGTAGATCCATTGAAAAAAGATCATCCAAAGTATGAAGAAGTTAAGGAAATCCACCTAAACTTCTTGCCAGCAGAGGTACAGGAATCAGGCAGCTCAACCACTGTATCAATGTCGATTGGAGAAGCAGTTGAAAAGAAGATAGTCAACAACCAAACACTTGGATACTTTTTGGGAAGAATTTACTTGTTCCTCGCCAAGATAGGAATTGACGAAACTAGACTTAGATTCCGCCAGCATATGTCCAACGAAATGGCACATTATGCCACTGACTGCTGGGATGCCGAAATCAAGAGCAGCTATGGATGGGTTGAATGTGTTGGATGTGCTGACCGCTCGGCCTATGACTTGACTGCCCATTCCAGACGTACTGGTGTCAATCTCTGTGCCCAAGAAGAGCTTGAGATTCCTATTGTCTATGATGCATTGGTATGTGTGTTCAACAAACGTCTATTTGGCCCCAAGTTCAAACAAAACGCCAAAAAGATTCAAGAAGCTCTGGAAGCTCTTCCTCAGGAGCAGCTTGCCGAAATCAAAAAGGAACTCGACTCTGCCGGAAAGTGCTCTGCCTCCCTTGGTCTCCCCGAACCTGTTGAGATTACCTCTGACTTGTTGACCATTGAAATGCAAAACTTCAAAAAATCTGTTCGTGAATATACTCCAAACGTCATTGAGCCTTCCTTTGGTATTGGTCGTATCCTCTACTCTCTTCTCGAACACTCTTACTACACTCGTCCTGATGATGCCTCCCGCACTGTCTTTGCTTTCAACCCCCAAATCTCTCCTATCAAATGTCTTGTACTTCCTCTTCTAACTGGTCCTGCATTCTCTGCTTCTCTAAACCATATCACAAAGACTCTACGCAGTGCTGGTGTAGCCGCTCGCATTGACGATGCTTCTTCTGCCTCCATTGGACGAAGATATGCCAGAAACGACGAATTGGGAATTCCATTTGCCATCACTATTGATCAGCTCACTGTTTCCGAAAACCTTGTCACTCTTAGAGAACGTGATTCATGCCAACAGATCAGAGCAAATGTTGATACTATTATTAATATTGTCATTGATATTGTCAATGGCAAATCCAGCTGGGAAGATGTTTTGAAATCCCACCCTACTCTATCCAGTGATAGTTAGTTTGCATTTTTTAAAAAGTATTTACCCTTGTTTTTTAAAAATAAATCCAATATATTCCGATTTGCTCAGCATTCTGATCAACTCTGTTTTAGTAATGTTATTTTATCCAAAATAATGCTACTGTAATAGAAGTTGCTGCTTTATCGAAATACACAACTCACACACCCTCCCCTTTCCATCTTCCTCCCCTCCGCTATTCACTTTAGTTTTTTCTACTGATTGATGATTACTGACTTGACATTTAATATGCTTTTAAATAAGGGTGTCCCGATAGTGGTGCTTTAAAGCAGAACTATCTATGTTGATCACTCTACGCCAAGAAATTATGATACGCTAGTGTAGTACCGGCATAGTTTACCCTATTCCCCTTTACAACCTATTTTGCTTGTCAATTTTGCTTTTTATTTCAATTTCAGTTTCAAATCTTTATTTTGCGTTATCCAATTTAATCCCTTATATCTGATTTGGAAAAAAAAATCGTAAACACAAAAATATTACCAACTTGCATCAAATGTTTTTTTTTCACTAATAAAGATAATTATGTTACAAGCGATTTGAATATATTTGTATAAAAGATAGATTTGTATAAAAGATAGCCCCTCCAACTTGAAGAAAATGCTGAGAATTACGGGCAAAAGAATTTTTCCAGCAATAAGACACACCACGGCAATAGCCACATTTAGTTCAAAAAAGCAGGCTGTAAAAGGTAAATTCACATTCTCCAACTGTAAATCAAAAAAATGAAATATAACAAACCTTTACAAAACTACGGGACATTCATTTACATTTATCTTTACTTTTACTCTAACTATATAATTTAAAGGTGCGAAAAAAGATCTAGAAACACATTCTGAGAATTCTTCAAAAAAATCCCAAAACCCCCAAGATACAAAAGTTGCTGGTACTAAGCCCGGTAATTTCTACAAGCGTTGGACACAGGAGGAGAAAGACGAAATGGTGCAACTTGTCAAAGCTCGATTATCTATAGGTGAAATAGCAAAAAAGTTGGGTAGAACACCCCAGTCTATAATTTTCAAACTGTACACCGAAGATTTTGAAAAAGCAGCTAAAAACGGACAATGGAGCAAACAAGAGGATCTGAGGCTTCTTGAACTTTCTGAGGCGGTGAATAAAAAAAATTGGGGGGCCGTTTCAAATGGGATCCCGGGTAGGAATCGACATCAGTGCCGATCAAGATACAATTATCTATACCAGCTAAAAAAACTTTATGCGCTCGATAAGGAGAGCCAGAAAATGATTGAAAATATCCGCTATGAAGATGGATCCAGTATTAAGCACTTGTTTGATATGATTAATCTGAGCATCGCAGAGGAAGGAGCGGATGAAGGTGAAAATGCAGAATTAGAAAATGCAGCAATGTCAAGAGAAAAAGAAGGTGAATTTAGACGATTTCGCAATTGGACGCCTGAAAGCGACAAAGAACTACTCCAACTGGTCGAAAAGCATGGCGAAAAGTGGACAAAGGTGGCAAGTTTGATGAGTGGAACACCATGTTCCACCATTGCTGTTTATTCGCGATACAAGACTTTGCAAAGGGCAATTAAAGGCAAGGTAGTAAAGATACGCAAAAAGCACAAACCCACTAGTAAATGGTCGGCTGAGGACTCGGAAAAACTAAAAAACCTTGTTACAGAGTCACTAGAAAAGGAAGAAATCTTTTCCTGGAAAAAAATCAGCGAAAAAATGGGCGATCGCACATCGTCCCAGTGTAGATATAGGTATATCAACTATCTATCACCCTTTCTTAACACAAGCGGTAAATTTACCGCGAAGGAAGACTATTTGATTTTGTCGCACGTCATGGGCCACGACAAAATAAGCTGGGTCAAAATAAGCCAGGCTTTATCGTATACTCGCTCCGAAGTCCATGTTCGCTCCCGATCTCAGAGTACAATAAACATTTATTTACTGCTTAAATCCTATGGTATAAACTTGAAACTACAAAAAAATATCACCTCATTAGATCAAATCGATACTTCTGACCCTGATTACATTTTATTTGAAAAAACAAGAGAACTATGTTTATGCCATAAATACTTTGTGCGTCCGAGTGAAGAAGCCCTCAAAAAACTTTTCATTTCTCATTAGCAATCTTTCACTTAGTTTGGTCTTTTTTTCTTTTGGAATGATGCCTTTAGACGCTTATATATATCTGGCATGGCGTTGTTTGCTTTTCCTTCTGGTTGCTCACGGAGAGAAATGGATCCCTTTGGCATTACAGTATAATTTTTAATGTTTTTGCTTGGAATAATCGCTCGCCGAGTCTGTCCGCTCTCCGAATTACCTGTCTGCACCTGTATACTTCCCAAAAATCCTTCCTGCCGGTCCTCAGCACTACTTCTTCTTCTGACACCACCTCCATCAGCATTCATAGTTGCAACCTTATCCCTAAAGCTGCTGCTTCGTTTTAGCAGTGGTCGTGCCCATTTCTGAACAAGCCCCATCGCCTGCCGCTTAATCCTATCGGGGTATCTGTCGCATTTGCTCATAAATAAAATTATTTTTCCAATCCCACTATCGCGCAGGTGCTCTGTTCGTACAGGCATCCTACTTATTACGCCCAACATCTCTTGTTGAAGATCAAGACCCGGAAGCGCTCCATCATCAAGCGGTTCCAACCACAATCGAATTGTGTCCAAAATGTTGTTTTCTAACATTACCTCATGCAAATGCGACTTTCCCAGCTCTCTACTCACCTCTACTAACATTCCCACCTTGTGCATTGCTGCAGCGCCCTCCTTATTGGCTTCGAAATCCTCCATTGCCGCCCGTCGCATCTTCTCCTGCAACTTAACTATCTCCTCATCTACTCCCGCATCCAACTCATCTCGCTTTCGCCGCCGGGATGTCTTTCCGCTTTTCAAGGCCATGTCAATTTCTTTATTTATTGCTATTATTTCTAGTTGTTTGGGATCAGTTATTTCCTGGGGTTCCCCTCTTTCTCCCTCTTCATCTTCCTCATCTCTTCTTCTCTTACGACGCTTTTTCGATCTACGCTCATCTTCATGTTCCTGTGGATATGCATTATCTCCCTCCTCCTCTTCCCCTTCCTTATATTCTTTTTCTCTCTGTTCTTGTTCTTGTTCTTGTTCTCGTTCGTGCTCCCGCTCTTGAGCCAATTCTTCGTGTTGAGATTCCCCTCCTTCGCTCTCTCGGCTTTTCCTTCGCTCTAGCTTTCTTTTGAGTTTAAACTTTGGCATGCTTTTGATGGCTTTAGTTTGTTCATCTTCAGATTCTTCGCCTTCTTCGTTTTCTCCACCTTTCTCTTCTGCTCCCCCTTCATTTCGATCTACTATTTCATTTTCATTTTCATTGTTACTATGCATTTCATTATTGAGTTCGCCTTCGTTTTCGTAATAAAATTCTCCTTCTTTTCCAGATTCATGGTCTGACATTGTACTTTTCCAGGGTATGTTTTTAATGATTAATTAATGTTATTCTTTTACTATCTTTGAATCCCATATACTTTGTCTTAACTCCTGGTTTGTATATGACTCTTCTACTCTATTCTCTTGTTTTAGGTTTATTATCTTTTATTCGTGTACAGAAAAAAAGATAATTGTAGCGCTAACGGTTCAATTTTTTTTATTATAGCAGAGCCTATGAGCAATTTCATTTTTCTCTTTTTATTTTTTATTTTTTACTTTTTACGTTTTGCAGTTCGTGCCAATTATTAGCACTTTGATTTTTAGAGCGAAAATTTTTTTGATAAATTAATGAGCAAAGAGTATTCAAAACACGAAACCAAACCAAGATTCACAAACCCTAAAACACTGATCCATATTCGTTCCAACTCATTTCCCAGCTGACTCTTCAGCAGCGTGTAAACAGTACCGACTACAATAGTCAAGATAACACACTTTCAACAAAGAAAGATGGTGCTAGGAGGATATGTTGGATGGTATTATTTTGATTGATGAAATGAAGCTTATTCAGGTAATAAAAAGCTCTTGAAGAAAAAGTCAATCTATTAAACTAAACCCATCCTATCCCCCTTCGACCCTCTAGAGTCTCTGTATCTGAGGGACACTAGTTCAAGGAGGTTTCGTTAAGAAACCTGACTGTGGAAACCACCACTCTAACGCGAGTGGTGTTTGGATCCCGAAGAATTCCAGAAAGTTTGAGTCTGAACTCCTCTCCTAGGAGTTTACCTTCGATTTTCCCGCGAAGCTCACTAAGCTCGGAAATCACACATTTCCTAACAATAATCCAGCCATCTTTCTATACATTTATTCTATGTGGAGATTTGGCGTAGCTGTACTTTAATGTGCTGTAACAGCACAAGAAAACACAAATGTACGAGCGAGGTTGTGTATTCCCCACATGTATTGTCTTTCTCTCAATACACCTTCCACTTTACTGGGATGGAAAGAGCCAACGTTGTTATGCTGAGCCCTTCTAGTGCTAACGCAATTTACTCGTTATATAGCAGCTCACACGTATATTCTGCAACAACCAACACACTGCCTTCTTCACAAAAACCATGTCTACTATGACCGCGTTGCTCCTGTTACAATTTGAACAAAACTTCTCAAAAAATTTATTAGTAAAAGATAGCTACATTACCGAATTAAATCGATATACTATATATTTGCCTTAATCAACGGGAAAGAAAAAAATGTAAACAATTCCCAAACCAGAGTTGAAGAAAAATTAGAGAAAATAAGACCAAATTTAAGCCTAGATACAATTATTTGGCAGCTGTTTAGGATCTCTTCTTGGTTCCAAGAGCGGTAACGTTTACAAAACGGCGGTTGTACTTCTCGCGTTTCATGGCACGTCCTAAACAAGTTTACAATGATACATCGTTAGTGCTTTGTATAATTATGCTCGTTATGTATAAATACAAGCCGAATACAAAGAATACACAAGCAAAAGGCAAAGCTTCTCGTATAAACACAGAGTGAACCCCTAAGTATCAAAAAATGACAATCAAAAACATACCTTTTACTCTCTTTGGCTTGTCGGTCTTTTGTACTTTTGGTGCTTGTGATCTCACTTTACCAGCACGAGCTAATGATCCGTGTACTTTACCCTATTAATCATTTAGAGATTCGCAATTTATTCAGGTTCAAATCAGAACAATAAATGAGACACACAAAAAGGGATTCAATTTTCATTTAGCATTCCGCATTGATTCGCAGTGTGTTTTTTCTGACAAAGCCAACGCTTCAAGCCAAATAACCTTAAATCCGCTGTAGCACATTCGGTCGTAGACCTAATATCACATAAAAGACAATATAGCAGCATAGTGACGCAGTAAACTTACCATTTTTATATATTCTTTCGCACCTTTTTTTCAAAAATATAGGTATCTATTTAATAGAGCGTAAAGAGCTATTTAGATTCAATATTATTTTATCTTCAAAAAAAAATCGCTTGTTTCAATTTTCCTTTACTGTTACAAAGTGGTTACTAAACGTCAATAAAATTAATTATGATTGATTGGTTGACTTTCCCTTGGAAATAAATAATAGGCAAAATTAAATTGACCTGCATTTTTTTATTCGCTGAAGTTAATAGCAATAAAAAAACATGTATTCTGCGTGCTAAAGTTCTTAACTATATTCTCATTTCACGTAATTTCACAAACTTTTTCTAGAAGAAATTATCACCACAATTAGGAGGCACAAGTCATGAGCGAGAATGCTGTTTAGTTACATTTTACTAATATATCGGGATTCTAGGTAATGTTTAAAGGTATTAGAAAATTGTTATTGTATGGTGCGTAATGGAGGGTCATATGCATGATTTTGAAAAAGAGTCTGTTGTGCGTTTTTCCGAACAAAGAAACAGATAGTGATAATGAAAACAAAAAATATTCTGGTATACAGTAGTTTTTCATCAAGATGTATGATATGCTTGTCTATGACCTTATTTCGGCACAATAAATAGTGTGATGGCTGCTTAAGCATAACTGGGATTATATGGCCAGATACATATATCCAAAAAGTGCTAATAGACTATATTACTTTTTTTTCATGTTTCAGATTATTAAGAATTCAGATAGTGTCCATAAATACGTTGAATTGGTAGTTATAAACAAGAAGGCAAAAATGTTTTTATTATCCCCCTCCTCCTTCCACACTGAGACTCTTAATGCCTCAAACCGAAAAGAGCACTACAATAAAATCTATTTTTATTCATACACTCCAAGACTCCACTTCAAATTCAAGTTTATATCGATTTTGCTTATCCTGTCTTTACCACAGTATGAAGGACCCTGAGAAAGCAGTTTATTGTTTTAATTTTAAAAATATACCTTTTTCTCCAGGGGGGGGAGGGGGGGGGGGGGGG
>LSSK01000037.1:22623-35260 GCA_001969505.1 Zancudomyces culisetae
GGGGGGGGGGGGGGGGGGGGGGGGGGGAGAGAGTAAACGGAGCCTACATTCTTTTAAACATCAGTTGGGGGGAAGGTTGGCATATTAACTGCAAATGTATTTTAGGCAAAGGTGATTTTGCCAAGAAATTTGTAGTTTTCCTCCCCCAAAAACAGATGTTTTCTTGTGGGAATGGTATATGTATTTGTTCTTGTTCGCCCTCAAAAGAGCCAATATCCCCATGTTAGATTAAAAATGAGATCCAAGGTAGTGCAAATACCGCCTAAAACGAAGGGTGGGTGGGGTAGGGATACCCAGCATGAGTTAAGGCCGAATTGAATTGAGTAAAGTTAAATACAGAATAACAGAACGGGTTGATTGGTGCGGCTCGCAAAGCGATGAAAGGGTTAATGCACATAAACTGAAGTTGATAGACAAAACTGCTTTAAAATTTCAGAAATGGCAGATGCCAGCAGCCCAAACAAATACAAAGCACAGAATAAATAGTACATGTAGGTGAATGGGTGGATAGGCATAAGCAGGTGGTGTAGGATTTAAAATTTGATTGCTAAAAGAGAGGTAATACCAGCTGATAGTGTGACCTGTTGAGTTCCTTTTTTTTGTGCAGTTGGTTCACTAAAAGGCAGTGAAATGTAACAAATAGGAAAGCGTATCTGCTCTGCCATTCTAGTCAAAAAAACATCTGCATTTTCTTTGCTGCGCGGTCATTTGACCTTAAATACTTCTTGCTTAAAGCACATTTCTATTGTTACAAGCAGAAAAAAAAAGTTGCCTAATGACTTCAAAGGGCCAAGTTTTACAATGGCTCGGGTAGGAAAAACGCACGGCAGAAGTTTAAGGGAAAATTACGTGTTTTAATCAGGGTAATTAATGCTGTTGCGAATACATTTGAAATTAACATATCTAAAGTGTTTATATTTTCAAACGTATTATTCCACTTTATTTTCTCTAGTAGTGAGATACAAACCATAAGTTCAATTGATAGTATTTTTTTCCGATAAAACAAATTCAAAACAGACAAACAAAACAAATCGGACACAAGTTAAGAGATGGACGCGTCAAATACAGCTAATGTAGCGGGAAACGCTAGAGCTAAACAGATCCAGTTCAAGCTGGTGCTTTTAGGTAATGCTCATTTCGCTCTCTGTGTATTAACTGTAATATTACAACCAAATCCTCAAAGGTATTGGGCGATTGATATGATTTAAACTAACAACCTGTGTTTTTGTACTATCCATAACTTATACTAGGCGAGTCAGCGGTAGGGAAATCAAGGTAAGCGGAAATATAAATCTTATCCGCAGCTATTTGAGACTAACAGATTAAATGATTCTAAATGATTGTAGCGTTGTAATGAGATTTGTAAAAGACCGATTCGATGAGTATAAAGAAAGTACTATTGGAGGTAATTCATCTATATCTGTATTTTTTTGTTTTTATAAAAGCGAGTGTATTTCAATATATACTTGAGGCAAGATACCCAACTTTCAGCCTCCGTATGTATTTTTTTATAGCAATCTTAATAACTTGTTGATTTATATAATATAGCTGCATTTTTATCAAAAGTTTTGACACTGGAAAACGGGAGTCAAGTGAAATTTGAAATATGGGACACAGCAGGTCAAGAAAGATACAAGGTACGTTTTACTTTGACTATTTTACGTTTATTTATTGTCTCAATGTTTAAAAACATAAATGGATAGAGTAAATCCATTAATGGTAAAAAACAACAAAATAAAAGGCTAAAATATGAAATTATGGGATAGAGTTTGGCACCAATGTACTATAGAAATGCTCAATGTGCAGTTGTGGTATACGATATCACCCTATCGGTAAGAATATAAACTTCTCAACAGCATGTGTTACCTTTATTCACAACACTGCCATTCATTATGTTTATTTGAATTTTTTATGTGCTGGAGCAAAGTGGTATGGAAAATTAATCTATAAAGTATATTTATAGGACTCATTCGAAAGAGCAAAGAAATGGGTGGAGGAGCTTAGAAAACAGCTTGGAAATAATGTGCTGATAGCACTAGCAGGAAACAAAGTAGATATAGAACAACGCAGAGTAATATCGGTTGCAGAGGGCAAAAGTTACGCAGAAGAAAACGGCCTGGTGTTCTATGAAACCTCGGCTAAGAGTTCGCTAAATATATCAGAATTGTTTTATGATCTAGGTAAAGTATTGATAATTTAGTTTGTACTACAGATGCGTGTATTGCAGACTCTAAGATGATGAAAAAATAAGTTGGATAGACTATTATTACTGTTTACAACGCTAATATCCTTAATCTACCGAAATAATAGCGAAAAAATTGGAATCAGCACACACAGCCAAGATAGCGAGCAACGCAGCAGCCAGTCCGAACAGTACTATTAATCTCAACCAGAGCCAGGACGGTGACAACCAGCCTAACTGTAGCTGTTAAAAATGTTACAGCTTTTTTTATTCATTATATACAAATATTATGTTTATTTTACTCTTATAATTACTTTTGCCGTTCTTTCCCCCAAACAGCTGGCTAGACATGAAAAAAATGGATCTAATTTGATTCCATCTGTGATACAAATATATACAAATCGCTTATGACATTTACACATGTGTATTTTTTTATGACGAAACGTTAAAAAGAGTAGCATTTTTACCATTATTACACAACTGACACGAATTTTGGTGTTGGTGTTGAGGTTGAGGTTGAGGCTGAGGCTGAGGCTGAGGTTGAGAATCTCCATTCCGTCTCAAAATACAGCTGTACATTTGTTGATATAGATTCATTGTTGTTATGAGACCAAAACAAAGGATCTACTCGAATAGTAAATAGAACGCTGAAATAAAAATAATAAAAAACAGCTTATTAAAAGGGAAAAATTAAATAATCGATATGTAATAAAGAGGAACAAGTATATTATGGCCCGGGAAATGGCAGAGGAGCATGAAGACTATCAATGATATTCAAATACTCTGGCTCATTGGATGCAGTGATAAACCCGTGACGAATAAGAAAGTCTACAACAACGAGAAGGCAGTTTGGCTTGAACTCAAACGACAGCAGCCTGTTATCCAGAATCTCGTTGATGGTCAAGAGCTGGAAAGATTCAACCTCATCATCAACCGAAAACGGAACAACACTAGGCTCCATTTCAACGTCGTAGACGTATTGGGTCTCGGGTTGAAGCCCAAGCAGTTTATTTCCTTCAAAATAATACTGAATGGTTCCAGCGGGTATGCATTTTCCAGTCTCAATACTTTTGTTGATGTCTATTCCACCAGCTTCCTCAAAACATTCGCGTACTAGCGAGCTTTGTGGGCTTTCCCCTGCGGAAATACCTCCAGCAACTATCTGGTCTAACATTCCGGGGTATGTTTTCTTGGGTGCATTTGAGCGCTTTGCTACCCACATTTTTGTTTGCTCGCCTCTTAATCGAGAGAACTCGATTGGATTACTAGCTGTGATTTTGACTGACTTGTCTATCACGTACCCGTTCAGGTGTACACCATATGTTCGGATACCAAACACTTGTGCTGCTGCCCTTTCTAGGTATAGAAATACCCTGTCCTTTTCGCTTTTGCAGCCATAAATGGGATATAATTCATCCCTCCATTCTATAATATTACATTTGTATTACAACCAGTGTTATTAATGGTGTTGGTTTGTCCGATAATATTGATACCATTTTTTAAAAACACTTGTATATATCTTGTCAAAAGATAAACCCAGGATAAGTAAAAAATAAAAAACCTAATAGAAATTAACAAGTGACTTACTCTTCAGGCATTCCCAACAACCCTTTTCGCGCATAAAGGAAAGAAAAGTGGCTACATGGTGTTCTCTCAAGGTTCGAGAGTTGCACCAGTCGGCAAAAGTAACAATTTTTTTCACATTGGTAGTGTTTCCACAGCCAGTAGTGGTTGTAACCTTGAATAGCGGCAAATTGTTAGCTCGATCAGCAATATACTGCTCTATGTCGCCAATGTACATATTTTTTATAGCACCAACACTGGTTCCGTCTACGATAAATTCATGGTATTCGTTTTGAAAGTCAATATCTTTGTACTGTACACTGTTGCAGAAGTTGACGGCTTCTAGCAAGGTTTTGAACTTCATTTGTGCTTTTGCTCGTTGTGTTTGATGCTATTAAATAAAATTCAGTATATTATTAAATTGTAGAGCTGGGATGTTTACTCGTATTTTATACCAGTAAAAATGAGTGGAGAAAATAAAAAACCTGTTCAAGTTTGAATCGAATGCAGTTTATTTGATGCAAAGGTAAAAAAAAAGAAATATTAAAACTTTTTTTTTTCAATATATAAAAGGCAGACTTTTTTCTGATTACAAAGCATACATAAAAGTGCCAAAAAAGACTACTTCAGGTTATTTAGTACTTTTATCGGAGGCTTGTATGCACAATTGTTTACACTTGTGCAAGTTTACGTGAAAAAAGATACAAATTAGGATATTTTAAATATATTGTTCATCCAAAATATCAAAATAAGCGAAAATATCGAATTCGGTTAGCCAACACACGCTGGAAACAAGATTCACGACATTTTAAATTTTGTTTACAAAATATAAACTACAAACGCGATAGAAATTCGGATCATTAAGTAAAAGGGATCAGCGATATGGATTCGGACAATAAGGAATTTCACCAAAACACGAAAATAAACATCGAACTTGGTATTCTTAAGCAAGCTTTTGGTTCAGTAAAGTTTGAATATGGTAACTATCTATACTAACCGTCGTATAAGCGTGTTTTAATATTTATTTTGAAAGAAAGGAGGAAAAGTGGTAAGACATATATAAACAAGTAAATACATTAAAAATTTATTAGGAAAAACAAGCGTGATATGCAGCGTGTACGGCCCAATTGAGGCTAGGCCACAAGAGGAGAAAATCAATCAATCAAACATTGAAGTTCAAATTAAGCCAGGGGCAGGTCTAACAGGTAAGTGGGGGATTCATTTTATTTATGGGTGACTTTCAGATTATGAAAAAAAAAGATAGATAGAGAAAGGGAAAAGCCTTATTTATTAAAGTATATCCGGTGTTTTGCGACAACCAAAGGTGTGATACAAAGAGCTCGGAAACGACAAGAAAACATTTTCTAACAATTAAAAACAATATATTGTAGGAACAAGCGATAGATGGATGGAGTACAGTATGCAAAAAGCATTTGAAAATATGATAATGCTGCAGAAATATCCTAGGATGAGATACAAGTTTAATGTCCAGATAATTAACGACGATGGAGGAGTGAGTGATAATAATTATGTATTCATGTGGTTATATGGTTCGGAAACACCTTGAAGGCATTCTATTTATTGGTTTATCTGCTTGCTTTAACTCTTTAACTACGATTTACATAGATAGAGGCAGCGGTGATCAATGCTGGATTTTTGGCGTTGTTGGATGCAGGGATACCATTAAAATCAAAATATTTTGCAACTACAGTATTTATTGACGAACAAGGAAACGAGATAGAGAAAATGCCATACTCTGAAATAAAGGTAATATTCCCGTGTCATTTTACATTGAAGATAAATAACATGAATGAGGAAAACACATCAAGTGCGGTGTAATAATATGTGTGGTGCAATGAATAGAACTTTTCATCGTTTCATACCATGGCCTTTGATATCGAGAATCCGGTATCACCGATATATGCAAATTCGAGAGGAAAGTTTAGTATTCAGGAGGTAAAATTTAACATTCTTTGGTATCTACACTTTAGTGCATAAATTAAATAATACAACAGGGGAATATATTAACAAACTGGGATTATGAATAGATTAAAAAAGTGCAAGAATGCAGTGTAAATAAGTGTAAAAAGCTATCCGAGTTTGTATTTGAACGGTTAAGAGATGTATACACAGGGTGAGTGTGAGATGGAGAGTTAGTCTAAGGATTTGGACCTTTTCATGTGTTTTTTTATATATAGCTATATCGTCGTTTTTTGTCAACTCAAGACTGACAGGTAGACTTGGGGAAAGCACATAGGTTCAATTTTTTTTAGCAGATTGGCTTAATAGAGTGGTGGGTTGGTAGATTTTATGTTTAATAAAGCGGACATGTAAAGGGTTGATCTATAATCTTTTGTTATTTATATTATGTATTTTTTCTACAACTCAGCTATAAATATTTTGGCAAAACAATAAATTGGGATTGTTTGTATTTGTATTTGTATTTGTGTTTGTAACAGGGTGGTTCCAAGATCAGGTTAGAGGGGTTAAATAATTGTGGATACTCCGAGCATGAAAAAGAGAATTCAGCCGATTTTTACGTACTTTTGGCAAATTTCTTTAATAATCACGTTTGAAAAATGCAAAAAACATCGGAAAATCCCTCCAACATTCATGTCAACATCAAACAGAGATGACTTTATTTACAAGTTGATTTAAAGTAGATGAGGAGGATGGAAAGGGGAAGGAAGAAAGAAGGAGGGGGAGAAAGGGGTGGGGAGTAGAAGTGGAGTGGAGTGGGGTTTTCAGATCACGAATTCTAGAGAAATTGTCGATTTTTTTCTTCAAATTAGCACCTAATAACTAAAAAACAAAAAAAAAGTAAAGAAAATTTTTTACTATATGTATGGGCTTTTCCAGTTTTAACTACAGCATGAGTTCGGGATCCAATTGATTTTATAGAAATATCTTGATATTTGTTTTGGTCAAATTAACAAGTTGCCAACTAGAAAATCAGCTTTATATACCAGAGAAAAGAAAAAATTAACAATTTTCATATTCAAAACAAAAAAAAAAGGGTATAAAAAGCTAAAAACCATCTTTAGCAATAAATAGGTAAATATACAAGATTTATATAAACTGAATTTGCAGCAACGCGCGAAAAAAGAGTGAAAAAGAAGTTTTATAGATATATTTGAGATCAAAATGCAAAACATTCAGGAAAAAGGTAGAGTATAAATAAGAGTGTATATAGTGTGTAACGGGATAATTGAACAGAAAAGAAAAAACAAATTAAAATTAAATAAAATAAATTGGTATATAGAGGCATACATTATCGGCAGTGCAAGAACAGCAATTGGTTCTTTTGGTGGATCGTTGAGTTCATTTTCAGCAACTGAGCTTGGTTCCATTGCCCTGAAGGGAGCGCTCCAAAGAAGCGGGGTGGGAGCAGAACAAGTAGAGTCGATATACCTGGGAAATGTAATATCAGCAAACTTGGGGCAAAACCCAGCAAGACAGGTGGCAATTGGCGCAGGTTGTGCAGAGGACAAAGTGGTGGGAACAACAGTTAACAAGGTGTGTGCAAGTGGAATGAAGGCAGTTGCACTTGCAGCACAAGAAATCAGAAGTGGAGACAGCGAGATAGTGGTGGTGGTTGGGACAGAAAGCATGAGCAATGTGCCATACTACGCACCAAGCAACCGATTTGGAGCCAGGTACGGAAACCAAAGCATCCTTGACGGGCTTGTGCGCGATGGATTGTCAGACGCGTTCAACGGCGAGGCTATGGGATACGCAGCCGAGAAATGTGCAGCAGACTACTCAATCACACGGGACGACCAAGACAACTATGCAGTCAAATCATACGAACGCGCAATCGCAGCATCAACAAACAACAAGACACAGCCCGAAATAGTCGACGCGGTTGTCAAGGGCAGACACGGCAAGCCTGACACAGTCATCAACAAGGATGAGGAGATCCTCAAATTTGATGCAGCCAGATTACGGGCTCTACGTGTAGCATTCCCATCAAAGGCTGACCGGTCAGGCACAGTAACAGCCGGAAACGCATCTTCACTATCTGATGGCGCAGCTGCTTTGGTTTTGGTTTCTGGAAAGAAACTAAAGGAACTTAAGGCTAGTGGTGTCCTTGCCAGCTCACACATCTACCACGTATCGTCGTGGGCAGATGCTGAGCAGCAACCCGTCGACTTTACCACCTCACCCGCAAAGGCTATCCCCAAGGCTTTAGCCAAAATTGGCGCAGAAATAGATTCAGTCGACTTTTTTGAAATCAACGAGGCATTCTCAGCAGTGGCAATTGCCAACCAAAAGATTCTTGGCCTCGACAACGAAAAACTCAATGTATACGGTGGTGCTGTAGCTATCGGCCATCCGCTAGGCTGCTCAGGCGCACGTATCATTGTGACGCTGTGCAATGTGTTGGCCCAACACAAAGACAGCAACGGTGCTAAACGTGGCGTGGCAGCTGTATGCAACGGTGGCGGCGGTGCATCAGCTATCGTTATAGATCTCTGTTCTTAATGCGTTCGCGCATTAGTTCTTTCATGTTTTTAGTGCTTTTGAAGTTTTTGTTGTTTGGATCAATAGCAAACTCATGACTATACACCTGCGCAAACCGCTTATCATGCATGTCAAACTTAAAGTCTGGCTGCAATCCTCCTGCTTCTTTAGTTTGGTTGCTTCGTTTCTTGTTCTTTTTGCCTTTTACTTTCTCTAGTTTCTCTACCTTGAGAATCTGGTTGTAATCAAAGTGCTCTCTACCATCCTCCTTCTTTCCACTGTCGTCCATTAGCAACATTTCCAGCTCCTTTTCGTTTGCCACCTTGTTCTTCTTTCCTTGTTTTTTCTCTTCTTCTTCCTCCTCCTCTCTAATTCTCTTCAATTCCTTTCGCTTCATCTTCTTTTCCTGCATCTTTCTCTTATATCTTTCAATACTTGTCTCATTCTCGGTATTTACTGTTGCTCCTGACAATCCAGCCTTGAAACTTATTTCCATCTCCTCGTCTTCTTGGAACTCCTTCTGATTGTACACATCGTTATCATCGTTCCCTTCAAGCAATAGCCGTCTTAGTTCTTCTATCTTTTGATCTCTACGTTTCTTCTTTTTATCCTTATCTCCGTTCCCATCTACTCCATTTTCTTCTTCATCTGTCATCTCATCATCTTCTGACTCATCCTCTGACCCTGAAGATGCTAAAAATCCCTTATACTCAATCTCATCTATCTCTTCATCCTTGTTATTGCTCCTGCGCATCATTATCACTCGTCGATTGTCTGTATTATCCCATGTCAGCTCCACTTTGCTGTGTTGAAGTGCTTTTGTCACAAATTTGTCATTTGATCTATACTTTCCATACGACTGCATCTCATTCACTCGCTCCTCAACATCTTCCTCTGAAAACTCCTCACCATCGTCCACATATCTTATATCAAAATAATTTCCGCTACTTTCATACTCTGTTCCATCACAGTTTGAATATATTCCTCGTGCTGTCTCTACACTATCACATTCCACTATACAATAATAATATCGCAGCTTTTCCAGTTCATACTTTCTCAACTTCATCTGATCTATTCCATCTACCCCATCACCATCCCCATCACCATCCTCTTCGGCTTTTTCTCTTTCTTTCCCCTTTGATTTTTCCTCTTTATTCTCTGTTTGCTCATATTGTGGTCCGAACTGTTTCTCCTTTTCCATTCGCTCCTTTCCAAAGCTAGACACGTAGATACTAACTCTCATTATTGCTCCTCCCTGTGGAACAAACCCTGAAAACGCCATCATGATGTCTACTGCTCTTATGTTATCCCAATCCATATTTACTACTGCCAACCTTTTGCTTTCGTTTTCTGACCTCTCCACATTATCCTGTCCTAATACTTCGGCTGTCATATCTGTTCCTGCTTCTTCTTCCTCTTCTTCCTCCTCACTTTCTTCGTCCTCATCCTCACTGCTGCTGCTCCCCAAACCTTCACCTCGAGCTAAATCCATTCGTTTTTTCCTGCTCTTCGCTTGTGCAGCCCCTTCTTTTTCTTCATCGTCTTCTTCCTCGCTGCTGCTTTCTGTAGACTCAGAATCCTGTTCGCTATTTTCCTCCTCTTCTTCCTCTTTCTCACTTTCCTCCTTTTTCAGATTATAGTACCTGCTCAACTGCGCAGCTGTCCTGCTATCCTCGATTCTTCTTCCATACTTGTCAACTATTATTGAGTTTGTATAATTTTTACTTTATTAAGTTTCAACCTAGTATAAATTTACCGCCAACTTCCTAGCTCAGTATATTCACGATCAACTTACCTTTGAGTTTAAATTCATCTTGCTCAATCTTTCCAGCAAATCTACTGTCCAACTCAACCTTGTGCTTGATTTTGTTGGGCTTGATAAATCTTGGATCCCGTCTTGCCTTGTCGAATCGTTCGTCCCTTCTTTCCATTCTTTGTATTGTGGAGCTTGTGTATTGATTTTGTTTTTATTTACAAGTTTTCCAAATAAATAAAATAATATTTTAGGTTTATACGCTACTTTTAAAAAAAAAAAATTTTTTTTTTCTAAACTTGATTCCCATTTTAATCGATCCTTTTTTTTCCGCCCATAATTTGTAAAAGATGAGTGGAGATCTTATAGCCATTTAAACTAAACTAACGGAATAAATTACAATATAACAAATTTGTATTGATACTCCAAAATGGGCAAAACTAAAGAGCGCAAAACTAATTCCACGGCACCTGCTACACAATGTTCAGATACTTCTAATAGCTCAATTAAGCTAAAGAAGGTTAAAACAACCTCTAGTTCGGATACCTCCCTCACACCAAAAATTGAAAAAAAGGACAAGAAAGACAAGAAGGACAAGAAGGACAAGAAAGACAAGAAGGACAAGAAGGACAAGAAGGACAATAAGGACAATAAGGACAAGAAGGAACGAAAGAAGAAAGACAAAAAGAGTAAAAAAGAAAAGAAGGAGAAAGATACAAAGAAGGAGAAAGATACAAAGGAGAAAGATACAAAGGAGGAGAAGGAGAAGAAGGAGGCTGGTAAAAAGCGTAAGAGAGTCGAAGATAATTTTAGCATTACCCCTCCAGTCGCTGAAAACCCCAAAATCACTAGTACCAACTCTTCTGTTCCAAATGGCGAAAAAAAATTCAAAAAATCAAAGCACAACAAAAAATCCAATGTTTCTGATTCCTCGCCTACACCAAAACATACTATCGAAAAGGTATTCCATTCATAACCATCATTACTACCTTCTTTTCCTGTAGATTTATACATACTACCGATATATTTGCGTTGTTTTTATTTAATGACTACATGTACCCAAAAGTTAAATAACCATACATTGCTCTAATGCCAGTAAATATACAAATAAATAGTCAACTGCAGAAAAAACCCAGACCCAGACCTCATCAATCATCGAGGATACAAATAAACCTACTACTAATGCCTGGAATAACTGGCAGGATTCTACATTCGAAAACCAAGACAGAAAAAATAAGTTTCTGCGCCTCTTAGGCTTCAATAAAGCAGGAAGCGGTACAAGCACAGCCCAGAATCAAAATGCCAGCAGCGCCACTATCAACTTCACAGGCAATGGCTCTGCCAACCTTAACTCAGCAATAGACCAAAACACTAACCGGAACATCCAGAGCTCCTTGGAGCAGCAGTTTCAAAGGGGTCTTCAATTTAAAAAGATGACTAACAAGGGCCGTAGAGCCGGTTTAGGTTCACTATGATATAACATTTAATTATTCTTCTTTTTCTTTTCTTTTCTTGTATCCCCTCCACCTTTGTATAAAATACATTTATTTCTTTTTACAGTGGTGGGAAATCCTCTTTGGAAAACTCTGGTGTCTTGGAATCCACATTTCTGTATATTCCTCTACCAATACCAGTATTGGTATCGTTTCCCTTTTTTTTGATTTCCCTGTTTGACAGTTCGGGTGACTGACTACTGCTTCTGAGCATTGGAATTACA
The DNA here is from genome assembly GCA_001969505.1 of Zancudomyces culisetae. NCBI lineage: Eukaryota > Fungi > Kickxellomycota > Harpellomycetes > Harpellales > Legeriomycetaceae > Zancudomyces > Zancudomyces culisetae. The sequence continues at coordinate 34,303 of LSSK01000037.1, forward strand.
TATCTAGGTATACTCTCTCTGGGAGCGTACCCTTCCCTTACCCTCCGCTCCTTTCGAACGCTCCCATCGGCTCTTACTGATGCTGGGATATACGATACAGCTGATTTAGTTACTGGCGTTTTGTCTAATAACTCATTGCTCATTCTTGTACTCTCCGAGTTCGATTCTACTTTATTTCCTTTTTCCCTTAGCGGCCGTTGATCGCATTCCAGATACGATTTCTTTTCGTCAGCTGTATTTCGATCCAGAATATTGGATGTTTGACTCCCATTTTCTAGATTTTTGGATTGATCTGCGCTTAAATGCTCTAAAGTTGTTATCAATATGGCTTTAGCAATTTTTTGCAATATTTTTACCTTTATATCTAAAAAAATTAATAAAATTTAATTATAGGAGTGGAACAAACCTCGTTGTACGCCAATCTTTATACTCGAAAAGCCATCAATCAGCCCTGAATATGTGTCATACTTTTCGTTATTTTTGTGTCCTAATGTTTCGCAATCAATACTACTTTCCCGCTCTTTTACGCTAAGCATACTTTTAGACGTGTATTGTCGGCCTGTTACATTTTTTAGCACAGATCGTGGTAGACAATTTTCGTCTTTTGTGTCTAGAGCTGTGGTTTCATGAGGGTTCAAGTTTGAATTAGGAGTTGTCAATCTGGGTTTTCTAAGATGAGGAGGAACGTACTTTGACTTTGCAGATTCTTTCGCTTTGTGATCATTCATTGTTCTGGTGGCTTAACTTATCTATCAGTTCTCACTAGATATACCTTGCTTCTCTTTTTTGCTTTTTTTTTTATCAGAAATAATTAACCAGCTAATAAATAAATCGAGTTTAATTTTGCAATCCTTATTCATTTTATTTAGATCCCAATTTTCACTGAATTGTTCAATAGGTCCGATACTCAACTTGGCTTGTATTATGACTCTTCACTCTGAAGTTTGATCAAATTTAT